>MU224737.1:7729139-7774942 GCA_018584345.1 Thuja plicata
ACTCCTTATTGTCCACAATTGACACTAGAGATTCACAATCAATCTTTTGACCATCATATTGATCTATACACTGGATAAACTTGAGGATATCATCATCATCCTCAAAAACTTGCCAATTATGAATATTATCAGGAACTGCTGGCCTATTTTTTATCGCATCACTATTTTTTAGGGCAAGATTTTCTAGGAACTCTGCCATTATATTATTTGATCTTTCTACCCATAAGATATTGAAAGCATCAAAGAATTCTATCCTATCCCATACAACATATTTATATAATTTTAATCTATCATCTTTAGCAACATAATGTTCCCTAATCTGAGATATAATTAACTGGGAGTCTCCATGGGCTTTTAAACACTTAATACCATGCTTGATGGAAATATCCATTCCCAAGATCAAAGCCTCATATTCAGCAGTATTGTTTGTGCATTGAAAAGTTAACAGGAATGAATACTTGAAAGTGATACCTGATGGGGATATAAACAAGACTCCTTCTCCAGATCCTTCTTTTGAACATCCTCCATCAAAATACATTTACCATAGCCCATTTTTTTGTAGTAGCAATTCATCCACAATTGGGTTAGTGTTCTTTAGCTATGGCTTAACTTCTTCAATAACAAAATTTTCCATATCAACATTCACACAATAATTTAATTGGTCAGGTAAGACCACCTCAACCATAACAAATGACCGGGGTTCTCTGTACAATTTGACCTCATTCCCATTTACAGGGATAGTTACATAGGATAAATCTAACTGCATCTTTTCTCCTACTACTGCTGCCCATTGCCTTGATAAAAGCATACCATAATATGGTTTAGTATCCACTACCACTATATCCATTCTATAAGTTGCTTCAGGGAAAGTAGCTATTTTTACTTCAATATCCTTCAATGTTCCTATCACAAGAACTTCCCTGTTATCCATAGCATAGCTGCTCCCAGCAGATGTAGTAACCTGGAGGCCTAATTCTTTCATCACATGATAAGACATCACATTTGGTGCTACTCCATAATCAGTCATGCAGTTTCTTACCAAGAAACTATTTACCATTAAGGTGACATAGAATGGATCAACAGACAGTGGTTCTTGGGCTATTATATTTCTAATATAAATGTTAGAAAATTCCTTGCTCTTTCCTTTTGCTTTCACTAGTGGACCATCTTCTCTGGCACTATTTAGTATCAAAGGTATCTCCTCATGATTAGGGACATATATCATCTATTCCTTTTAATAGTGCTAGAGCAGCTTCTTTATGCTCTTTTATTTTCAACATTTCCATAAGTGGGACTAAGACTTTCATTTGGGTCAAAGCATGTTTCATGTCAAAATGAGATGATTCAGGGGGCATATCACTTATTTTCTTCATTTTATTGAGTTTCTCATTTGGTACTAATTCTTCCTTTGATACCCCCCCAGCATGATCATGAGAAGATCCTTCTTGCTTCCCACATTTATCATTGTCATCTTCCTTAGCATGAAAATCCTCATTTACTTGAGGTGAGTCTTTTCTAACATAAACAGGAGTAGACTTGCCTTGAGTTGGTTGTACTATTCTATTTATTAAGTTGTAAGCACTTCTCGCTTGATTAATTGCTGCAACAGTTAAAGACCTTTTTTCTTCATCAGTAGGAGTCCTAAAATGAGATTGTTAACTATCATTACCCACTGTGTTTATAGTTTCCTGTGAAACATATTCATTCTGATCACTTTGATAGGTTGGATTTTGTAACTGGTTTATAAAACAATAATTATCCTCTGCACATGAATTATCAGAGGATGAAGCAATATCAGGAAGCCATGGATATGGTTTCTTTACTATGAATATATTGATAGCAAGGTCTTCCTATTCTCTTTCTTCTGTTTGGTCAAATAGAGCTTGAGTTACTACATATTGATAGGAAGAGTGTGGCATATTAAAAGCATCACACCAGGGAGTGTTCTCAACATAGTTGGCACTATTCCTTTTAAGGGGATTTGGGGTTTCTTTTTCTTTTGGGTTATCTTGCCCCTCAGGGATAGGTTTTCCATTATTCTAATTGGTGTTGTAAGGATAATCCTTCAGGTTAGGCTGTTTGTCAAATCTTTGGTTAGCATACTTATTATCTTGGTACCCTCCTCTATCATTCTTATCCATCTTGGCAGAAAGGTCTTTCACTGCACTTACCAATTTATCCACTATATCATCTGCTTTGACATTTTTATTGGCTGATCCCTTTTCTTTCCAAAGTTTATTGTCTTCCCTCCTCCCCAATTTCCCTGATGCTCTCCTATTACTCTCAATGTCAATTGCTATTTTGTAAGCATCCCTTAAGGTAGTTGGGTTCTTATCTCTAAGTAGATAAGAAATTTTTCCATCAACAACATTAATGTAAGTGGTAAGGCACACTTCCTCATCTAATCTCAAGACTTGGAACAATTTTTTCATGGCCTTTTGAAATCTACTGTTAAAATCAGCCATACTTTCATTGGGGAACTTATTAATGTTATTAAACTCATTTAACATTTATCCAGAATTAACATGCTCTCTATACTTCTCCCTAAAAGACTTTACAAATTCATCCCAAGAAGCAATACTATCATTAGGCAAATTTCTGAACCAATCCCTAGCATCTTCAATTAAAGATTGAAAAAAAAGTTTCATAATGACATCCTCATCTTCAATCTCAAAGTCAGTTATCTTATCACTAAAAAATTTTAAATGTTCCTCACAAGTAACAACATTACTTCCTGTGAACTTAGGGGTCCTATCTCTTACCTCATTAGGGATCACATTAGAGTGACCAGGAATGCCTTCAAAGAAGAGAGCTCTGTATCTGTTCATCCAGACCGACCTCCTTTGGAAATTCCCTGGCTCGTTGTTACCATTCAGTCCAGTTGTTCTTCCTTGATGTTGAACATGTGGGGGAACACCCTAATTGGGCTTGGCAGCTTAAAAACTTGGGTCAGGACCCACAAGTTGAGAAACTACATTAGGATCAGAGTTTTGAACGTTTGGGTTTTTTCCACACCTTTGGAATTTAGGAGCATCGCCTTGATTGTTCACATTTAGATCAACAAAAGGATTCAATTATTGTATTCCTTGATTCACATGCATAGAAATACTTACAGTAGTATTATTGGTAGCATAAAACAAGGCTATCTTGATTTTCATATCAGTTGCAGCCTCCTCCAATTCCAACTTTTCTAGTTGTTTTTCCAAGATGTCTTTTGCCTTCCTGGCTTGTTCAATGTCCAAATCAATTTGAGGTATTCCTTCAAGGTTGGAAAATTTCTTCTTAGGCTCATTTATGTTAATACAAACAACCTTTTTCTTACCTTTGTCAGGGGAATCTTTAGTAGTCACTTTGAGTTTCATATTTTGTTCATTCTCATATGGGAACAAATGCCTAATGACAGGTCCTTCCTTCTCAAACTCATCCTTGTTAGGGTTTGAGATTCTATTTGGGGCTTTTCTTCTCAAATCATTGAGGTTACCAAACAATTTTGGATTCAAACCTTTAACTTCGTGATTTAGGCTTTTAGTCTTGAGGTCATTCCTTCTAGTCTCAGCCAAGAGTTATTCTCTTTCCAATAATAAGTCATATATCCTTTGTCCATGTTTTTCCTCTGCTTTAGCCATTTCCTTTTCTTGTTCTTTCTTTTTTCTTTTCAAAGCCACAATCAGATCTTGTAATTTATCATAATCATATGATGTTGTTTCAGTAGCAGAGGTCTCTTCTGATGGAGCAATATTTTCTTCCATAGGAAAGAACCCTATGTTAGTATTTTCTCCATCCCTAAAGGGATCAAAATTGGTATTAACTCTATAAGCATCAACTGGTCCCATAGGTTCTGCATCTTCAGATGAAAGTGACTTTCTTTCTAGAATGGGGATATCCATTCTTTCTTCAGAGGCATGTTGGGAATCATGTTTAGATGCCCCTCTTTTGCACCATTATTTCCTTTGAGGTGTATGGAGCTCTTCTCCAAGATCCTTTTCAAGATTCATTTTGGAATACGATATGGTATTTCTTTGTCGGATCATCTCACAAAACAAATAAATATTTCACTGTGCAATACTAGAATACATAGAGGTTAGAGTTGCCACCTCTTTTCAGAGGACTAATATATGTAGAGATCAAACACCTTGACCTATCTCAGATTTCCTCTTGTACCAATAAGAAAATATGGAACTTAGTAGATAGAGTAGGCTTGATAATTCTTCACCTGGTAACTTCAAGAAAATGATCTTTCACTGCCCATAACTGCAATTCTTTTCAATTCAGTGGATTTCCTCTTGAAAACAAACAAAGGGCCAAATTAGATATTTTAGAGTTACCAACTATTCCAATTGAGATAAAATCTATATCATTTTCAGAATCAAGACCTTCAAGCAGTGTGCCACAAAAAATAAGCAAAATAAACTCGCTTTAATGATTATGAGAAAAAACAAACTAATTCTCAATATGGTAAGGACAAATGCTTTCATGATCATGACTTTGAGAACATTTCAAGTCCCCAGTAGCATCACCAATTTGTTAGCTCTTTTTCTTGTAGAATCAATTATAATAGAAATGAATGCTAGACTCTCTAATACCCAATTTAGATTCTCACAAGGAAAAGGCTAATTAACAAGGATGGAAATCCTTCTACACTTTGGGCTGCACATACTCGGGCGGGTGCACCTTTGACAGAGTATTATCTTTCAATAATCTTAACAGTGGATTAAGGATTTATGATCCTTCTTCTTTTTATGCCACCAAGATTAGGAAGGCTAACCTATTGATTCACTCTTCAAGGAATCACTAAAATGAATTGTAATGAATACAATTAGCTAGACATGTATTTGAGATTAAAAAAATGTAAAGATTGATTTAAATTAGATTGATGATAACAACCACTTGTCAGCATTTCGGCCAGTGCCTAATCATGGGTCATGGAGTCAAAACAAAACATACATACATCAAGGATAATTAATGGAAATACAAATAAACCTCAGATGGAATTCCTTACAAACTATCCTCTCATCCTCATACCCCTGTATCAAATTCTTGCATAAACCCTAACCCTCTGCAATTACCTGCAAGATTCAAAACTTTCCTTGAAAGAAACTCACAAACAATGGCATGGCTACCTTATAACCAATATACTCAAAATGCCTTACAAATTGAACATACAAGAACTAAGAGAAAATGCAAAAAGACATCATTGATATCAAAATGGAGATTCCATTTTATTTTATTAATGTAAGCTTGATATCGGTACATTGAAAAGACTCAAAAAAAACATTTAGACACAATTCAAAAGTCTGCCTTGTAGTTTTATTTTTACCATCCTTATTACAACATTAAAACTTACTACTTATAGATAGCCACAGTCATCCTAGAATCCTTTTGGAAAATAAGGATACAACAAGCAATGGATGACTAGGCTAAAGGAAAAAATACAATTTATAGATGAGAAAAAATTTCAGACAGATGGAATAACAAATCTTGGTTAAGCCATGTAATCCCTTTCTCCTATGATTGGTTGAATGCTTGAAGTTGTTTTGAGGTGGCTAGGTCCTTGTCATCTTGAATTTTTCCTCTTGCTAATGTAGAGCCCCCAATATCTAATTTTCTCAAAATCCTCAACCTCTTTGGTGTTCATTGTCCCCCTTATATTTACTATCTTATGCTACCAAGGTGACTATACCATACTTGCTAACCCATGTGGTGAACACCTCATCATTTGGCCAACTGAAACTGAGGACCTCATCCTTTTGGTTGTTGAATTCCTCCCAATCAACATTGGTTTTCTCAATTTTCTACCTCCCAGGGTTCAAAAAATGCCTTGGCTTTATTTAAAATATCAATAGTTAACACAAACCACCCAATCTTTCCCAATGTAACAATACTTTTGGTTCTGTTAGTTAGTGTTTCATTCAATTGTCTTAGCCATAAGGCTTCATTTTTTTGAACATGTTGGGAAACATGTCATATCTATCCTTGGATAACTCTTCTCTCAAAGTTTTTACCCTCTTGATGACCATTTTCTTCTTGGTGTCCAAATTAACCATCAATTTGAGACATTTATGGGTGCTTGTCAGGATGATGACAATATTGTTCTGCTCCTTTGAAAGAGAGTAAAAATATTTGAGATGGGCTACCTTCCCCTTCCAGTTATTCACTATTAGATCCCACTATTCCTTTCCATCATTATGTCTGCTTATGATGCCTTTAATCTTCTTTCCCAGTAAATAGAGGTTAGAAAGGTTTACCTCACTAGCACACCTCCTAAGTTTGGAAAATATCCAGTTAGAACATTTTTGTTTCACCAATTCCTCAACCTCTTTGTATGCAGGGGAGTCTTCAAGATCCCTTTTTCCCTCTTCTTCTAGTCTTGATCTTTGACTGATCAACCTATTTTTCTCAGCCTCTAGTTCTGCTCTTTTGGCATCAATGGCTTCTTGGGTGGTGGGACTCAAAGGTGTAGGGGATGGGGGAGATGTCACAAATGGACTAGAGGAAGAGGGTTGGTGATGTTCCTAAGCAATTACTCCTTGAGGCATAAGTTGGATTTTTTGCTTACCCTCTAATACATCTATTCTGTTATCCTTCAACAAGGATTTGACCTTTTTCTCATTGTAGGCTTTAAGTACAAATTCATACTTCTCATTTAAGCTAGCATAAGCCTCCTTTTCTTTCTTAGCTACCCTTAGGCTTAAACTATCTATTTGAACAACAAGGTTTTCTTCTTCAGTTCCTAAAGTGTTAGCAACCCTCTTCACAATTAGGCTTCTTGTATCCTCAATATCATCACCTTCCTTTATTCTCCTCTTGTCCTTTTTCTTCAATGTCCAAATTTCTAGGGCTGCATGGTCTTCACTAAACTGAGCACCAATTGATGTCCCAGTAGTGCTCATAGAATTTTCTTGTTTCCTGACAGCATTGAAAACTACAGCATCTGCTAAATCCCATTGAGGTAGTATGAGCACTCCCTACTTCTTAATCATTTCCCTACCCTCTTCAGGGGCAACCTTATCAAAATTGGATACCATCTCTTGCTTGACTTCTTTCTCTATATCTTCCTTAACAGAGTTGGGCTGGGATTCTTGCATCTTTTGGCACTTATGATTGAATTTATCAATATGGCATCTCCATAGAAATTGAATGAATGCCCTAGTTTTAATGAAATTGTCATCAGACAAGAATTCATTAATGGCTTGCTTGGTTATAGGATCTAACTCCTTGCTAGTAAATTCTGCTACTGTGAGGTCAGCTACTATATGTCTAGGTGCCTCTAGCATCCCTTTTTGTAACTCCTGAGTGGTGACAACAACTTCACCGGCAATCCATAATTGCACCAATTGCTCAGAAATGGCTTGGTCATCATATTTCATGGGGGATTGGGAAGGAGAGTACAATTCACTCTCTTGTTCTTTTGCTTCCACCCTTTGCCTTTTGGGAGAGGGAACTTCTTGAATATCAACACTTGCTAGCCTCTTTCCTTTATGCTGAAGAGGCTTGTCAGCTTTAGGTGCAATAGTAGTGTATCCTCTCCTTTTATGCACTACATAATATCCTGGTGGGACTATTCTTCCTTGTGGAAATTTATTCAAAAAAACAAGAGCCTTTTCTGGTTCATTTTCAATTGTCCTTTGCTTCTTCTCATTTAGGTTCTGTATGATCCCCTCAAATAGATTCATTAGGGAGTCAATCTTATAAGACCATGGGAAAAATTCCTTTAAAGGATCATAAGTCTTGTCAAAATTATGTACAAAGTCCAAAGACTTCTTGTATGCCATCCATTTCTCCTTTCTGACTTCCTAGATACCAAGGTCAAAAATGTTTTTGATGATATCCTCAAGGTAGTTAAACTGATGTTCTAATATCGAGCACTTAGTCCCTTTCCTGAACATACCCATGATAAAGTATTCATTATCTGCACACCTGGATACAGACATGGCTAGATGATAAGATTTAAAATACTTGTCAAAATGTGTCCACTTTCCTTTGGTTATGATGAAATGATGTGCTTTGGTGAGGGTAGGGAAAATTTTTCCCTTCATCTTTCCAATTAGGGCTTCTTCATGTAGCCCACCCAATTGCCTTATGATCTCTACTATTCCAATCTTGAGAGGGACTCTATAGGGCAGTACATAAGGGGTTCCCCTGAATCCATAAACCCTAATTACTATAGAAAAAGGGTACAAAATTAGATCTCCTCAATTGTGATAAATTTTTAGTTTTGGGGCGTATTCCATAGGCCTCAAAAGCCTCATCATCTTAGTGTGGACTCTAGCATTTTGATTGCACAACAGTGACTTGAGTCTAGTTTCAAAAACTTTATCAAAATAAACATAACTAGCACTCTTCCTATCCCATGATAGATTAGTACTCCACATCTGAACAAACAATTCTTCATCACCTTGGAACTTAGTCAATTCCATTTCTTCCTTAAATAAGTCTACATTGTTAAACAAGAACATATGCGTCATGAGGGAATACCATCCCATTGGTTTGTGTATGTTGCTATCTTGAATCCCTACCAGACCCTCATGCATTTCCTAGGCAATATAAGATGCAAAATCAAATACTACTGATAGGTGGGGATGCAGAATTTGAACAACCATTAGCATTATATGGATAGGCATCATTACATCTTCATCTACCCCCAAAACTTGGCATAGAGCATTGTAAATTTTTCTAGCTTTTCCATTAAAGAGATCCAACTTGAAAGGTTATGGGGTCCTAGGCCCTACTACAACCAAGTCTCCTATTTTATTAAAGTACCCCTTTAATGCCTCATCCATGTAATACTCCCTCTGAGTCTGGTATACTTCTTTAAAGTACTCAAAAATCAATATCACCCATGTGCACTGAGGTGTCAATCAGCTTGAAGATCCTTATGATTTCATCAGCTGATACAGTTAATAGCACATTTTTCTGGGTATCCCTAACAACCCTAGCCACCTTGTCATAAGTATTTGCAATTAAAGTGAACAAATCAGTGTCCATGAACACACTAGGTGCTATCAATTTTCCCACATCTAACTCCTAAATGTTATAGTCTGGGGTAGTGGCATTCCTCTGGCTATAGGCTATTTTGAACAGAGTAAGGCCATCAAAACTGGTCTTGACATCTTTTTCCCATTTACCGAAATAATATAACCTGTCTCCAATTTTGAAATGGGGATGTAGTGGAACTACCCTTTTAATTTGAGTGGTGTCTCTTGTAGACAGTGGCAATTGTTGTAACAAGTCTTCCCTCATGTTTTATTTTTGATAATCAACCTCTCCAAAAATCTTAACTCTAGGGGCCATTCTGAATCTAAGGTTTTTCTTTCAATATGAGATTTAAATTCTGAGACAAAGTTCTATAAACCTTTCTGAACTGCAAATCCCACTAACAATATAAATGCCGGTGAATCAGAAAATCTTACCAATTCTACACAGTAGTCACGTGAAGCCAATTTTCTCTGCAATCCCATTTTTTATCAAATGATTTTGATGAATCATTGTGACTGCAAGTCAACTTAATCAATTTTATGGCTTCAATCAAATCAGTATTTCAAATTGAATTCAACTGGAGTGGCCACACATTCTATAATTAATTTGCAGGCTTCAATTTCATGGCTTAATGGCTCTCTGCAACACATTTTATCAACTTTGAATTTGATCCGTAGATTCTAGACATCATTCTCTACATCTAATGGATATCTTATTTTCCTAAAAACAACTATTTACCCTAGACACGTGTTGCCACCGCTTAATCACTTACTCACTAGATGTCGAGAATTTTCCTTTTAAGCAATTAAGCCAACCGTTAGATATAAAAAAACTTAACTACCTTTTAAACTCTTGCCACCTCTGAATATCCGGGTCCACCAGCTGCCAGGTGTCATCACCGCTTAATGGCTTGTCTGATAGATGTCATGCATCTTGGATATAAGCCATTACGCCCACTGTTAGATCTTTTCAAGCTTTAGAAACCTTTATGATGTCTGTGACCAGACCCACATTCTTTCTTGGACATGTGTCTCCACCACTTAATGGATTACCCATTATATGTCGTGCACTTTTCTTTTAATCCATTAAGCGAGTCGTGAGATTTTTTCATACTTTCCCACTATTTAACTAAGAACCTTTACGACTGTTCAGCCCCACCAAGGACATGCGTCACCATTGCTTAATCGCTTACTCACTAGATGTCGTTTACCTTTTGACTAAGCGATTAAGTGGGCCATTTGATCAAAACCAACTTGCTCACCACATAAGATAATGATATAAAAGGGGTTTTTTAGTGACATGACTTAGGAATTATTAAAGTGGTTAGGATAACACAATTTTTTTAAAAAAACAACCCATTTAACGTGAAAACATGACTTGAGGTAACTTAAGTGACCAAAAAAGTAACATGAAAATAGAATTGACCAAGACACTTAGGGTTTTTTAGACATTTTCCACCATTTTCAACTAGGATAAGGTTAGAATTATTCCTTTGCAGAGGCATAAGAATAATTTTAACCCTGATTTCAAAGCCTTGGACACCACCAATGACAAGGGACCCTAAGAAAATTACAAGGCACAATTCAAATAGGAAATAGCACCAACAAGTCATATGGTGAGAAAAACCACTATCAATTATCTAGGTGTCTTTCTTGCTAATATGAGAATATAGTACTATCTTTTCATTTTCTTCACTATCCGACTCATCCTTAATCGCAATGTAAACCAATTCATCTTCATCTTCATCACTATCAAAATATTTAGCAATATAAAAAAATTTCTTACCTTTGTCCTTGTAGCTTTTGTAGCTCTTGTAATCTTTCTTTCCTTTATACATGTTGAATTTTTTCTCACCTTTGTCTTCCTTGTTTGGACACTTAGTAGCAATGTGACCAACCTCATCACATGAAAAGAAAATCAATGGTATTCTTCCTTTGTATTTTTATTTTCCTTTTGCAGCTCTCCTTGCAAGTAATGCTTCAATGATTTCCATATCCTCATCATCAGAATCATTATCACTATCAGTGGACATCAATCTATTTTCCTTTCATCTTTCCAAGGTTTAATTTAGCTTTGAATGCTGACTCAAGATTGCTAGGATTAGGAGAATAATTGTCAAATTTGTCCAGCTCAAAAGCTGATAATCTTTCAATAAATCCATCTAGAGTTATACCATTACCGCATCTCATCTCTTGAATAGATGAAACTCTAATTGCATAGATAGGAAGTAAAGTTCTCAATATCTTGCTAACCACTATTGTGTCTTCAATTTTTCCACTAGCAGCTCAGATTGCACTGACACTTTTCTTGATTCTTTCACTGTATTTTGTAATGTTCCCCCTTCTTTCATTTTCATCATATCAAATTGATGTCTGAGACTTTCTTCTTTGGATCTCTTTACATTTGCATCTCCTCCATAGATATCATGTAGTTTGTTCCACATATCAAAGGCAGTAGGGCATTCCTTGACTTCATCAAATTTAGAATAGATGAGTGCAGATGCTATATCAAACATCATTATGTTATGATACTTCATTTCCACCATCTGATCCATAGACATAAGTCTCGATGGTTCCACATACTTTTGATCCAGGAATTGCAAACCAGTATCTCCAATAGTAGATAGATGTAGCCTCATCAGATCTTGACATGCATCAAAGTTGTCCTTGTTGAGCTTAGGGATCTCCCTTCTGTAAGACATCTCTAATCTTTAGCTTAGGCCTTTAAACCTTCCCTGTAAGCACTTGCAAATCTGATACCAATTGTTGGAAATGAGTTGAGTAACTAAGAGGGGAGGGGTGAATCAAATACTACAAAAAAATCCAAGTCCCTAAAACTTCTTAAACAAATCAGTCACTGTTTCTCAGTTAACATAGATATTTCACAGTCACTTGGTTAACATAGAAAATATTAAGATATTAACTATGATTATCTTAAGTAATTGATTTTAGAAACATAAACCATAAAGAAAATCAAATGTACACAGATAGCACCAAGATTTAATGTGGAAACCCAATATGGGAAAAACCACCAATAGAAACTAGTCACTATTTTTCACTCTTCTGAAGTGAGCCCTGTTAGGAGCCAACCCTATTAAAGGTTACAATAACACACTATTAGGTGTGACCTAGTTAGAGGATTTAATCACCCTATAAGGAGTGGCTTTGTGAGAGGTCTTCAAACACTTCAATGTAGAAATGTCATCTTGTTAGAGGATTTACAAAATATTGTTAAGTCTACTCTATTAAGAGATTTTGATCACTACTACAATTGTTAGAGATTAATAATAGATTGAATTGTTTTGATAAGAAACTATCTTCGCTGATTTAGATTTTTGTTCTAGATTAAGTACTTGATCCTCACTAATCGGATATTCTGTTGTAGTCCAATGTATTTTGTCGTCAATCATAATTTGATCTAATTTCTCCTTCACTCTTCATATCACACTTCACATGCAATTCCACATCACCTTCTTATCTCTTCTTCACTTCAATCCAAACTTGACCTTATATATATGTTAAGACTTGTCAAGTCGGCCTTGATATCCTTCCAAATAAATTAAAAAACTCATGTCTTTTGGCTGTAAATAGCTAATTATCCATAAAATATAATCTACTATTAGTCGGCTGACACTAACCATTTTTCTTAGTCAATACTGAAATCCTTCAATGCCCGACCAACACTGTAATGCCCGAGTGAACTCGGTTAGAACTAAAAAACACTTTGGTCATCTTCAATGCCTGAGAGAGCTTGGCAAACACTGACTGTGCTCAGATAGGATTAGACATTTGTGTAAACATCACTATACTTGTGTAAACATCACTATACTTGTGTAAACATCAATGACAATACACAATTGAATAATTATCATCAACACATTGTACTTCATTGGAACTGACCAAGCAAAGACAATTGCTATCAGACAGTTCACTGGATTGTATATTTTCTATATACACTTGTGTTTCAGACTGTAAGTCCTTGAGGGTGGCATTAAAATTATTTAGGCAGTGTGCCTAGGAAGTGAGCCCACCATTGTTCTTGACTCATAATAGGGTTTGTCCTTTAATAGGGACTGTGTACTATAATTTTGTAATAAGCTCCTAACAGGGCTAAATCATTTAACAGGGATACTATACTCTTAGTAAATTATTTGTGGGTGCTAATTCCCACTGGGGTTTTACCTTTAATAGGGTTTCCTTGACAATAAAGGACTGTGTTATTGTATTGGTATTTACTATGTTATCATTTGGATGAAATTTTTATTTATAAAGTTTAATGTTTAATAATCCACCTCGCAACTTATTCAACCCCCCCTCTTAGTTGTGTTGGTGGACTGTTATTCCTAACAATTTGTATCAGAGCTACTAGTCCTTAGAGAGAAATAATAACTTCTTGAGGTGATCTTGAAGATGAATTACCATAGGAAGGATAGTCTGAAGCTTGATCCTAAAAACTTTGATAGTTGGAAGAACAAGATGAGAACACATTTGCTATGTTTGGGAATCGACTACTGGATGATAACTAAAAGAAAAGAACATATGAAAGTTGAGGATGAATTGGATAAAGCTACTAAAAATGAAAATAAGTTATTGTCATGCAAAATTGTGCAAGGGAAGAATTTATTAGCACACTTTTTGAAGGATAATTTACAGAGGTAAAAGACATAGATTCTGCAAATGAAATTTGGACAAGATTGGAAGCACTGTTTGAAGGAGATAAGTTTTAAAAATAGGTGAAGTTATAGAATTGGAAGGAAAAGATGGAAACATTGAAAATGAGAGATGATGAGAACATTAGATCATATTCATAGATAATTATAGAAGTTGTTATTGGCATCATGAACTCTGGAGGTACTTACAGTGAGGAAGAAGTAATTGCGAGGACTCTCAGATCCCTAATCACTATATACAAAACCAAAGTACAAGCTATAGAAGAGATTATACATTTGAAACTAAAATTCAATAAAGAGATGTTGATTGGGAAAATGACTACCTTTGAGGTCGCAGAATTGGGAGATTCTCTACCTAAAGTTGAGTCAGCATTCAAGGCGACTGTGCATAGAAACAAAAAGACCTTATCATGATTTGCAAGCACTAGCAATAGTGACTTGAGAGAAGAACTTGGAGAATATGCTGATGAATGGGAACAAATACAAGAAGAAGAAATAAAGCTAGATGAAGTTGTGGCCTTGATCACTAGAAGAGAAATGAGAGGTAAGGGTAAATTTGAAGGAAAGTTACCTTTCAAATGTTTTTCATGCAACAAGATAGGTCATTTTGCATCTTGATGTCCTACAAGGGTTCCAAAGCATAAACCTAAGTTTTATAAATCTAAGTATTCAAAAGACAAGGAATGTTATTATGCTAGTGAAGGTGTTTATGATGATGAAGCTGTTGACTATGATGAGATAGGATTTATTTCTACTAAGGATGATGAACCTTTACATGAAGAAAGAGTCTTAGTATCTCGTGTTGAAAAGAAATTTGAATGGGTTATTGATAGTGGTTGTTCATATCATATGACTGGAGATAAAAATAAGTTTGTTAGTCTGAAAACATATGATTGTGGTGTTATAATATTTGGTGACAATACTCCTAATCTTATCATTGGAGTTGGATCTATTTATCTGGATGGAAAAACTAATATTGATAATGTATTTCTTATTTGATGGACTTAAGAATAATTTTTTGAGTGTTGGACAACTAGTGGACAAGGATTATCAATTGAAAGTCATTGATGGAAATGTTCTATCAAAAGTAAGGTAGAATATTTTATTTCATCTGGTACTAAATATAGAGGTAATGTATTTGATATGAATACATTTGAGGCTTCTTGTTTTATTACAAAGGTTGATGACAGTTGGTTATGGTATAAAAGATTTTGTTATGTTAACTTTGATAATATTGTGAAGGAAAGTATGACTAATGTGGTAAGAGATCTACCTAAGATTGTGAAACCATATAACACTATGTGTACAAAGTGTGTTATGGGGAAGCAAACTAGAATCAGTTTTAAAAGAAATCCTACTCTACAAAAGGAAAGTTGGATCTAGTACATACAGATCTGTGTGGTCCTACAAGAATAAGATCTTACCATGGTGAGAGGTATTTTATACTTTTTGTTGATGAATTTTCTAGGATGATGTGGGTTACATACTAAAGAGAGAAATATGAGGCATTTAATAAATTCAAGATATTCAAATCAAAATTTGAGAATGAATCAAGCTTGAAGATAAAATGTTTGAGATTAGATGGAGTTCATGAGTTTACTTCAGACTTGTTTAATACCTACTATGAAGAGCATGGAATATACATTCATACATCTTCTCTTAGGACACCACAACAAAATGGGATAGTAGAGTGAAGGAACAAAACAATATTAGATGCTACTATAACTATGATGTTGGAAGGAAATGTATCACATGTTCATTGGAGAGAAGCTATTGGTACTGTTGTGTACACCTTGAATAGAATTCAGATTAGAGAAGGTACAAGTAAGACTCCTTAATAATTATGATTTAATCATACTCCTACTATAAAATATTTTAAAATATTTGGAACTAAATGCTATATCAAAAGAGATTATGAAATAGGGAAGTTTGATGCTAGAAGTGATGAATGTATCTTCCTTGGTGATTCTACTAAGAGAAGAGCCTATAATTTTTCAATCTGAGATTGAGGAAGTTGATTGAAAGTGCTAATATGAAGATAGATGGAAGGTTTCAGATTCAAGAGAGAATGTATGACTGTGGTTAGACTGCAGAGATTAAGGAGGTCACTGCTAATCCTCAAGAACCTTTGGAGATTGATAGTAAGATCGAAGATGAATCAAATGAGCTTATTGAAACTCCTAAGACTCCAAGGTATATTAAGAAGAACCATCCTAAATATCAAATCATTGGTGATGCAAATAGAAGAATGATGACAAGATAAAAGTAAGAGATGAAATTTGTCTAATTTCTCAAGTTGAACCAAAAACTACTAACGAAACATGTAGAGATGAATCTTGGATTAAATCTATACAGGAAGAATTAGAACATATAAAGAAAATAACACTTGGGAATTGGTTCCAAGGCCTAAGAGAAAGAATGTGATAGGAACTAATTGGGTTTTCAGAAACAAAATGGACAAGGAAGGAACAGTGGTAAGAAATAAGGCTTGACTAGTTTGTAAAGGCTACTCACAATAAGAAGGCATAGACTTTGAAGATACATTTTCTCCTGTTGCTAGGTTGGAAGTAGTGATATTATTTATTTCTTATGCTACACATAAATACTTTAAGGTATATCAGATGAATGTGAAATCTGCATTTTTGAACGGAGATTTGGAGGAAGAGGTATACATAGAGAAACCAAATGGATTTCATTTGATAGAAGATGAAGACATGGTTTGTAAACTGAAGAAAGCATTGTATGGACCAAAACAAGCACCGAGAGAATGGTATACAGTACTAGCAAGGTAACTACTTTGTCTTGGTTTTAGAAAAGGTAATGCAGACAGTAATTTATACTTAAGAATTGGTGAAGATGGAATTCTAATCATAGAATTATTTGTTGATGATATCATTTTTAGAGGTAATGATGAAATGAGTAAAAGGTTCTCTAAAGAGATGGAAAATGAATTTGAAATGTCAATGATTGGTTAGATAAAAAAATTTCTTGGTTTGAAAATTAATTAGAACAATGGAATTTTATATCTTAGACCAAGTATCTTAAGGAAATGTTGAAGAAATTTGGAATGAAATATTGTAAAACTATTGGGACACCTATGGTGACTAGTTATAAACTTACTCATAATGATGAAACTCAAAGTGTTTTTCAAAAAAAGTATAGATCAATGATTGGAGGTCTACAATATCTAACTCACACTAGACTAGATATTTCCAATGCATTTGGAATTGTGGCAAGATATCAAGAAAATCCTAAAGAGACACACCTTGCTGTTGTGAAAAGAATTTTTAGGTACCTGAAAGGAACAATAGAGTATGGATTATGGTATGAAAAATATGATGAGTTTATTTGATGTTGTTATACTGATGTTGACTGGGAAAGTAGTGTGGATGATAGAAAGAGTACAAGTGGAGGATTATTTTTCTTGGAAAAAGGCTAGTATCCTGGTTAAGTAAGAATCAGGATTGTATAGCTCAGTCTATTGTTGAATCTAAGTATGTTGCTACTACTATAAATTGTACACTAGTTGTTTGGATGAATCAAATGCTGAAGGACATTGGAATAATTTTTTAAGAGCCAGTGGTTATCAATTTTGATAACACTAGCATAGTGAATATGTCGAAGAATCCTATAATGGATTCAAAGACTAAACATATTTCTATTAAGTATCATTTCTTAAGAGACAAGGTAGCAACGAAGGAGATCAAAGTGGAGTATGTTAGCACAAAGGAAAAAATAGTAGATATATTTACAAAACATTTTCCAAAAGATGCTTTTGAGTATCTCAGAAGCATTATTGGGGTGAGAGCCCCTCCCTGTGGTAATTGATTGATGTAGGAATACATCAGTCTAGTGGCATTCAGAGCTATATCATTTTATGGGATTGATATATGGATCTACTCCTCAGGGGGAGTGATCACAAGAACACTACAGAACATATTTGAGTAATTTTTGCACCTGGTTTTTACAAACATGCAGATTTGAAAAAGATACACCTTGAATAAGATTGATCAAGAGTTATGGAACCCTTTTCCATTGTTGTCAAAGGGGGATAGATTCTATGTGAAAATCTCTATTGTTTTAGGGATAATTGTGTTAAGGATATTGAGAAGATTGTATTGTGAGAGAGCACTTTTGGGTTGATGGATTTTCCCATATGTTCCCATCAATGCCAAAGGGGGAGATTGTTGGATGATGTCAGAATTGGCTAATACTGATGTTGTTGGCATTCATGTTTTGTCACTGATGTCAACATATGTTTCTCTAAAGGAAGTAAAAATTGGTTATGATGACTGACAGAAGTGTACGGATACTATATAGATGAATCAGAACAAGAAAATATGGGGAAATGTAGAAGGATTTATGATTATTGTATTTCCAAGGTCACTTGTCTTAATATTGCATATTGGATGAGTTATAGATGTTTTGGTGAAGACTAGTTTCTGTACTATGACAGTGATGATTGACAGAGTGAGTCTCTGTGTTTTGAGTATATCTTATAGGAAATGATGATGGAGGTTATGTGAGCTTAAGGAATGATAGAAGATATGTTTAGGAATGTTTGTGTTGGGTCACAATTTGTATGATCTTCTATGACGTTAAATTTGGCATGTATTTTAGAGGAAACCTATTTGGGGCTGACTTTGAGATGTAGTGTGTATTGTAGATTGTGAGCATGGATTATGAATCTTGGATTATATATGATGTATTGTAATTGATGTATACTTGTTGTAGGTACCATGTGTATCTTAGAAAGGGGTTAAATATTTATTTTTATATTAGGAAATCTTAATTGGCCGACCTAATAAATTATCGTAATAGGGTATATGAGAGATATTTTATTTTGAAAAGATGTATGTATGTGTATGAACTGTGAGCTTGATTATCAGCTAGATATAGAGAATAGGATATGTTAATTATACTTCATTAGAACTGACCAAGAAATTATAGTTTCTATCAGAGAGTTCATTGGATTGTATATTTTCTATATACACTTGTTTTTTAGATTGTAAGTCCTTGAGGGTGGCATTAACCTTCTTTAGGCAGTGTGCCTAGGCAGTGAGCCCACCATAGTTCTTGACTCCTAATAGGGTCTATCCTTTAGCAAGGACTGTATACTCTAATGTTGTAATAAGCTCCTAACATGGCTAAATCCTTTAATAGGGATACTATACTCTCAGTACATTATTTGTGGGTGCTAATTCCCATGGGGGTTTTACCTTTAATAGGGTTTCCTCAACAACAAAGGATTGTGCTATTGTTTTGGCATTTATTGTGTTATCAATTGCATGAAAGTTTTGTTTATAAAGGTTAATGTTTAATAATATGTCTCACAACTGATTCACCCCCCCTCTCAGTTGTGTTGGTGGACTGTTATTCCTAACATACAATGCATTGATCCCATAAATTTATGATAATGATAATGGAATGAAAGACTATTTTGTTTGGGACGGAGAATTTGATGCTATTTGGAAAATGATGATATAAATGGACAAATGGATAAAAAGATTGATACTGGTTACTTAAATGGTTCGATGGATGTTCTGATCAAGTTTAAAGTTGATTTGGTTAAGTTTATTATTGATGCCAAATTCGTCATATATGCCAGGTGGATAGATTTTGTTGCAAATCTGGAACAAGAAAAAGTGTTAGACTGTCAATCAGACAAGGAGGTTAATAGATGAGATGCCATGTTAAAGAAGAAATAAGCTTTTTGCTACTGCAACAACCTATTTTTCTCATGATTGTTTCATCATTACAAATTTTTATCTTTCTATAGTCTTGTGAATTTTGTTGTAAAAAATTGGATTCTTCAAAGTAGACTGAAGCTTGTTGCATCCTTATCATATAAATGGATTTGAGGACTACTTTTAAAGATATATAGAGAGATAGTGTTATTTTGAATAGATAAGATTGTAACTCTTGTATTAGACCAAGAGTTTGAATAGATTTTTTGAAGCTTATTTTAAATGTACTGAATATTTAATATAAATACAAATACAAGTTCAAAAGGTAGATTTGGAGTTCTAAATATAATTGTCTTTGTTCTAAATTTTAGCTTTTGTTTAAATTAAATAGTTAAGGACTTCTCAATTTATCTATCAGTAAGGAAGATCGTGAGATTTTTTTAGGGTTTATTTCAAGGAGAGAATTAATTCTCTTAGAATAGTTTCAATGAGATTTGAATTTTATTACAAATCTGATGATTACATTTATAGTGTAAATGTGGAATGATATGTAAGGCGTGTTCATTTTCTGCAAGAGGTCTTCAAGTTTACTTTAAGTGTGTGTTGTTGTTGAGGTTTTTGTATATTTGAAGTCACTCCAAGCCTTGGGATAAGGCACTGGTATTTTATCTAAATGGATTGTTTTCCTATCACAAACCAATCAATACTTTGTTAATTCAATATGTTTTGTTTTATCAAACCAATAAGTTACAAAACAAGTATTTTTTAAGATCCACTATCTGCTTGGTTATTACTCCGTCTAAGTCAATAAACAAAAAAATTGGTAAATCCATCTGAGTTCATGGAGCTCAAAGTGAAGAAGGTAGAAATATCTTGTTACTGTTGTTTATTTTCTTTCTTGGTTAGTGTTTGGGTAAATAATAGAGCATACTTTCTTTACAAGTATTATGAATCAGCAAGAAAAGGGACCAACAATACCAAATAGATGAATTCCAATAATAGGAACAAGTACACCTGACATAATAATCTAAAATTGCACATACACAATCTATTTTACATATAATTGAACCACCGATATCTAACCAACAACCAACAAACAACCAACTGATACTGCCAATAACCAACCAACATAGATGCGCAACCAATATAAAGGTTTTGACATAAATGAAAATAATTTCAACATCTTCTGAATATGTTTAATGATATCCCCATTTTTCATTGATGAAAAAACAATAAAACTTCCAAAAATAATCAAAATACAAAATTCCAAAAACAACTCCCCTTGAGTTAGATATAACTTTAATGTTTTTCTTTTCCTAACTCTATTCCCTTTTTTCCATAGTGGAGAAGGGTCACATACTAGATCTTAGAAAATCAAAGAAGAATAGAATTCCTAACTATAAACACTTTCTTATACCTTTCTTTGATGATCGGAAGCTTCCTCTTTTACTTAGCCACAACATCACCCATTTGAGTACATAGACTATCATGCTCCACCAGCATGTCAAAAGATGAAATCCAGTATAGAGACTAGAACCACCACTCAAAATATTCTACATGAGTAAGGATACCAAAAACATGCTCTAACAAGAATTTTACCAAGTCCTTTACCAACCAGAATTTTTTCTCTAGATCTTCTCTTTGTCTTTACTAGTGTAGCATCTCACCCTAAATATGACCAATCTTTATTCTCAGTTTTAATTCTTTATCCTTGAAGTAATCATATGTCTTTCCTAACTCGTTCAATTCAGCCTCAATAGCTTCAATTCTTCTTCTAAAATTATCAACAACAATAGGCCACTGAAGACAATACTTGTAAACTTTTAAAATTTATTTTATACAATTCTTTGTTTCACCAATCATCTCGGATAGTATTTTTTTAGCATCAATACACTTCTTCTCAATAGACTTTCTAATTATGCAGTAATCTACACCATATTGCAGAAAACTTCCTTCAAGAACTTTTACCAATTCAACCAATAGAACACCTAATAATCAGAAATAATGGTCTTCTTATTGATCCAGTGATCATTTAACATATTCTCAATCTCTATTGTTCTCACCGAAGAGAAACATGACCATAAATCACCAAGTTTGTCAAACTCGCCATTTTCTAGCATAGACTAAACCACATCAGAATCCACAAAGCTAGATTCTAATGGAGACACTGCATCTTTTTCAACCTCTTCTTTATCTTCCTTCTCTTCTAATTCTTTATCATCCTTATCCTTTTCTTCTTCACCCTCTGAAATAATAACAATCTCTTTTCCTTTATCATTTATCTTTCTCCTCTTAGGTTCTAGAAGTGAACCACCAACAACAACATCCAAATTCTTCTAACAAGAGGAGGAACCCTCCTCAACATAAATCAAATGCACAACACTAGAAACAAATAAACCAGAGAAAATATTCATCTATAATGATGTAAAATATGACTTGCAAGCATTTTCTCTATTTTCCAAAAACCCTAGATATATGAAGATTTTTTTACCGACAGGGATGTCAAACCTTCACACTGAGTTTTATCTACTTTGTAATGACCTAAAAAAATAGAAAATAAAGCATAAAATTCAAGATCCAAACAAAATCCATAACCATATTCTACTCACCACCATATCTTCAAGAGTGTGTACTGATCATAGTAGATACATGTCAAATACTTCTCTTCCTTATACTTTATCATCTTCTTTCCTAGAAGGTCTCGAATAATACACAAACCCATGATATCCTTAATTAATTTCTTTTTTATTGCATAAGGTTTATCCAAAAGCAGGTTTCCATCCCAAAACTGACTCAACAAAAACATGATAAATTCCTGGTCGATGAACTAGGGAAATTATCCCCCAATATCGAATCCCAAGTTATGAACTGTCTACAAATTAGTTGTTGGAAAACCAACTTCCAGTTGTCTGATCCTGCCAAGATCATTTTCTTTGAATTATTCCTTCTTCAACATCCTTTACACAAATGTATTGGTACCACAAACAACCAATTGAGACTCCATCTTTGCACCTGAATATATTTCTCAAAATCTCACAATCTTTGCTAAAAACTCTAATTTTCCTTCTTGTAATAGTGACAAATGATTTCAAAAATTCACTTTTATAACCACAATCCTATTGGATAGGATGAATAAATGAGAGGGGGGTGAATCAGTTATTCCCATATAACTTATAAAAAATTTCTTTTGTCATTCAACTCTCAATCAACAGTATTATCAACTTTAGATTTGTTGGTTAAGCACATCAAACATCCACATAAAATGTAAGCATTAAGAACACAGAAATACTGACACACAGAACACCAAGATATTTGCGTGGAAACCCAAGATGGGAAAAACTACAGAGAAGATAATTCTCATAAAATGTAAAACACTTGTTAAGGTGACACTGATATGGTGATTTTTTACAAAGGTTCACTACAAGATTCACAAAGGCTCACTGCCAATATACATAGGCTCATTCTTGATACACAAAGGATCACTATTGATACACAAAGGCTCATTACTAATACAAAAAGGCTCACTACTAATACACAAAGGCTCACTATCGATACACAAAGGATCACTTCCAGTATAATAAGGCTCATAGCCTGAAAATATGAAAAGAGATAAAATCCACGATTGATATCAACACACTGCTACACATGAATAAAAATTCACTATCACTTCACATATCACCATGCATGAGTCTTATTAGATACATATATTGTTCCACATATGGATGTTAATCCTTAATATCCAATGAATAAATTCCTCACTCTTATATATTCAACATCAAGAACTCTACCAGGTCGGCTAGGCAATTTGAAATAGGTCACACTGAGACAATTCCCATGGTTTTAAGGAATAAAATGAGGACCACCTCAAACATTAAAACATGCCTTGTTCGAGACAACATGTTACACCATATCCAAAGTGATCGGTTCCAACATATATGATCAACATGTTACACACATGAAGTTGGGACCAAAAAAATACAAAGGATACACATCCAAATAGGATCGATCCAATCTACCATATGTTGCATCAAATGAAGAACCCTCACCGAAACCTATTGATGACAACCAAAACATATAGACTATCGATGCACATCAACCAATATGTCAAACCAGTTGGTTATACAACAACTGATACACTAAGAGGCTGGGATAAGGATATATTGACATTAATGACAACATTAATTAAAACATCATAGATCACATCAACCTCCCATTCTAAAAATCTCCCCCTATGTCATTGATGGAAAAATTTTATCAGTAAAAAAACATAGAAACAAACTTCAACATTTTTCCAAATTTCTTCCCCTTTGAAAACAATAAAAAAGGGCACCAAAAAATCCCCCTTGCTAACATACTTGTCTCCACTTGTAAGGAAGCCATCAATAATTGATCTAGAAAGATAGAAGTGCAAAGCACAAGACCAATGCACGCACACTGGTACATCTAGTGATCACTAGGAAGGGGTAAAATTCCCAAATTCCCCCTAAGATGCTCAAAAGTATCTTTGCACAAAGGTTTGGTAAATATGTCTACTATATGATCCTTTGTGAGAATATACTCAAGATTCAATACAATTTCTTCAACCTTCTCTTTAACAAAGGGATATCTAATGTCAATATATTTTTTTCTACAATGCATCACTAAATTCTTTAACATACTTATAGCACTGGTATTATCACACATGATAGGAATTGGATCATCAAAACTAAATCCTGTATCCCTCAAGGTCTTGTTCATCCATAATACCTGAGTACAACATGAGGACGCTGCAATATATTATGATTCAATAGTAGATAGTGTTACAAAATCCTACTTCTTGCTCGACCAAGAAACTAACTAGGAGCCAAGAAATAATGATCTACCACTGGTATTTTGTTTTCTAAACAACGTGTCCAATCTACATCTATATATTTAGGCAGTGAAAAATCTGACTCTCTTGGATACCATAATCCCATATCTTATGTTCCTTTTAAGTATCTAAAAATCCTCTTCACTTTTATAACATGCGACTCTTTTGGTTCTTGCTGAAATCTTACTTCTAAACATACAACATACATGATATTTGGTATGGTAGTCATCAAGTATAAAAATCCTACAATCATTGATATGTATTTAGTTGCATTTTATTTTGGTAAATCATCCTCCTTATTTGACTTACAACTGATAATAATGGGAGTCCATACAGATTTTGAATCTTCTAAGCTAAATTTCTTCAATAACTCCTTCACATACTAGGATTGAGAAATGAAAATACCTTTGTCATTCTGAATTACTTTCAATCCAAGAAAGAAATTTAATTCGTTGATCGTGGACATTTCCAATTCCTTCTACATTTCTTCAACAAACTCCTTGCATAGATCATCTTTGCCTCCAAAGATGATATCATCAACATTAACAAAAACAATCTCAATTCTATTTGAAATTATTTTGACGTATAGATTGTTTTTGGCCCAGCATTTATTGAATCCTTGATTGATTAAATATTTATCTATTTTTCCATACTAGGCCCTAGGTATTTTCTTAAATCCATACAATGCATTTTTCAGCCTACAAAATGCATCTGGATCTATTTCTGATATAAACCCATCCGATTTCTCAATATACACTTCTTCCTTCAGTTATTCATTTAGGGATGATTTATATCCATCTGATAGACCTTGAATCTTTTGAATGTTTCAAATACTAAGAACATCCTAATAGCCTCCATCTGAGAAATAGGGGCATAATTCTCTTCAAATTTGATGCCTTCAATTTGTGAGTAACCCTTGCATACCAATATTTCCTTATTCCTCACAACCTTTCAATTCTCATATAGATTATTTTGGTAATCCCATTTTGTCCCTATCACATTCTTGTTTGTTAGTCTGGACACCAATTCCCAAGTTTGATTCTTCTCTATCTAAATAATTTCTTCCTTCATTGCATTAATCCAACTCTGATCACTAAAATCTTCTGTTACAGACTTAGGTTCAATATCTGATAATAAACATAACAAAGCATGATCTTGAGATGCTTTTCCTCTAGTTACAACTCCCCTATTCTTATTTCCAATGATCTGACTCTCTAAATGGTTTTGTTGGTGATTTTTCTTGCTACCCTCTATTCTTAAAGAGCACTAACTTCTCCTATGACTGTCAAGGAACACAATGAAATCAATCACTACTTTTTCCAAAAACAAGGACAAGAAAAAGCCAACAATAACAAGGTCAATTGAACTTCTACACTTCAAACTCCATGAAATTTAGGCGGGTCTACCCTTACTTCATTTACTTTCTCAAATAACTCTTATACAATTTCCTCAGTAGATGACCACATGGATATAATAGATAAAATTAAATAATTTATCTGATAAACAAAGTATATGATAGTTTAATATTTTAAATTTGTTTCACCATACTTTTCATGAATCACCTATGACCAATGCCTAATCCACTTGGGTTACAGAGTCAAATAAAATCATGAAATATCTGATAGTAAAGTCCATTAATTGCTCAATCATATAATTCAAAGATAATATGCCTTACATATAACTTCTTTTTTTCCGTGGATGAATATTATCCAATTCATAACAAAGTACAAAATATCACAATAAATTATCTCATCATTTTTAATTCTTTCCTTGAAAGACAAAAAAAGATAACAAACTCATTTCTGAAACCTTAGAGAGACAAATCCTTAATTTTTATTCAATTCATAAAGAGTTGAATTTAATAAAAATACATACCACCAAGAATTAATTTCTAATTTACTATCAAACACTATACATGATTTCTCAGAGAATGCATAACTTCAAAATGTATTATACTATCTTTAACATAGATTGACTTCATAGCAAAAATTTTGGAACCCTTCACAAGTGATCATGAAATTCCTTTTATAGACTAAGGAATTCAACAGGCTATTAATCACTTAGTGAAAAAATAAAATCCTGGGAAACCCTCTTGAAACCCTCAAATTATGTGAACATGAGAGTTGGTATCAATAGAATGGCATCTGGCACCTTCTCCAAATATTTAAATTAGTTGATCTAAATATCTCCTTCTGACTAACCAAATTTACTTGTATCGACCGGAACTATATCTTTATGGTGATCAAATCCCTTTATCGATAAAAGAAAATTGATGAAAACCCTGGTTAGCAAGAAGACAAAGAAAAAAAAAAACCCTAATGGTCAATCACCTACCAACAATTATAAATAGTCTTGATCAGATCCTTAATTGGGTTTAAACTCCAATCATTGATCCACTTTAATCTCTACTTAGGCACCAATCAAAAAGGTAAATAAAAACTCAGTCAACCTCCCCTTGACCACCACTTGGCAGGCTTCGATTGGCCTATAAAACCACTTGTTCACCACCATAGCATCACTGGCCCTGCCAAACATATCACTGACCCCAAGACATGTGGCACCATCATGTGACCCCACACTCCATATATTCCCTACATCTTTCTTCATAGGATCACAAAGGCCATTAGATTTGGGCCCTAGTTAACCCACTTTTATTCACCTCTCCTGCCATGCATCACCACATCTTAATACTATGACCTTTCTCTTTCCTTGTCATATTGATGGAAGGATCACAAGACCTCAACACCTGGCAGCCTGCCCAACTACATGCTTTGATGCTCAGCTAGTCCACACTACCACATGTCACAACCTTGATATCTCGTATTGCTTCTCTCTCCTTGTCACTCTTCTTCATGAGATAGCAATGAATTACCACCTGTCATCCTTGGCCCCACCAAATCTGGGGACCTTCTATCCTTTCTCATCACTTTTCTTTGAAGCATCTCAAAATCATGTCACCTATACTCTGATCTAACCATGGGCCCATGGCCATAAAATTTCTTGATGATGACCACTAGCTATCCTCTACTTAACTGCATGCTTGACCCAACTGCTCGCCAAAAGGTGTATGCATTTTTGGCACTTCATACTTGTGCACTGGGACATAAAAACATGAAGGTACTCCCCAATATGATGAATGTGAAACTAATGGCTTAGAGCATTTACTTTAATAAAATAGGGTAGATAGGGCACCGTGAAAATCTTCCCTTTTCCTTCATTGCAGACCCACATACAAACTCCCTAACATGATTAGAGATATCCTTGACATCTCCAGCAGATTCCCAAACCAAAAATGAAACCATGAAACCCTTGGTTACCTAGTTTTCCATGGCAAGCATGGAAAATACATTCTACAAAACCACTAAACCTGTAAACATGGGGCTAAAAATAGATAAATAAGAAAAATGAAAAGAGGGAAACATACCTACAAGGTGATCTTTCATGAAACTCACGAGGTTCTCAAACATTTTCTACCAAAACCTATGTATTTCCAAATAGGTGTAGCAAGGTGTTTCCATGCCTTTGGAAATTTTTTACATGGTAATCACAAAATTTGATAGTGCCTATAGTGGCCCTAAATGGGGATTTTTAAAAGTCTATTCAACCTAAGAAACTAGAAACTCTCTGGAGAAGAAGACCAAACCTAAAACCCATGACAAAAAAATAACATGAACTACATATATACATATATACAAACTACTATGCATGGATTATGATTTGTTATCTTCATGCAAAGAAAGGCTTCAAGAATTGTCCATGCACTGACAATTCCTAAATTTCACCATTTATGCTATGTAAAAGATATGAATGCATCCTATGACATTAAAAAATAACATAAGGGCCCAACCATAGTGATTTAAATTTTCAATGTTTACCATTATCTTGAACCCTTGCATTCCACATGAGAGTCGTATCACTGACCTAAAACTTTCTATCAGTGATTGTTTTATCAAATAAGTACTCCATTTGTTGCTACAACTTGATATTGGTTTTTTGAGCTTCAATTATTTTTTCATCTAATTCTAGAAGATTCATAATCCTATCTTCCATTGGTTTAGAGATATCAACTTCTTCCTCCTAGATGAACCTGTATACAGGCAATAACATATTCAAAGATAATCTAGCATATGCTCTATTTACTAACTCAATTGGGGATACCCCAATTTAGTTCTTCACTATCACCCTATTAGCCCATAATGCTAGCTTTAACTTTGAATCCCAAGATTTTGTATTCTTCACCAATGTCCTCTTAATGATTTTCATAAAGCTTTTAATACTGGACTCATCTTGTCCATTTCCTTAAGGATGGTAAGGGGAAGAATAACTAATAGTTATTCCATATTTAGAACATAAATATTTTAAATCCTCTGACCTAAAATAGATAGCATTATCCAAAACCAATTTTGTAGGGACACCAAACCTTGTAATGATATTATCCATTAGAAAAGTCATGACCACCTTGCTTGTGGCTTGTTTGGTTGGTATAGACTCAATCCATTTTTTGAAATAATTTGTAGCCACCAAAATCCATCAATGAACCCCGCTTAATTTCTCACTTATTTCTCCAATAAAATCCATCCCCCATTGGTAGAATGGACCTTTAGTTTGAACTGGACTTAAAGGTAAGGCTCCCTCATATTTCAATTTCCCTAAAAAACTTTTGACAAGGATCACATTTGGCTACATAATAGTGTGTTTCTATAAATATGCTAGGCCAATAATACCCTTCCCTAATTATTTTATGGGCTATAGTCCTTGCTGAATAATTCCCCCCACAAACTCCATTATGAAAATCTATTAAAACCCTCTCAGCTTGAGTTTTATCCAAACAAAATAGAAGCACACCATCTCTATTTTTCCAATACAAGTCACCCTAAATTAAGACATACCTCTGTGCCTACAATTTTAGATTCCTTCTATGATTGTTAGTCATTTCCTCTGGACACTTCATATTTTTCAAAAAATAAAGAATATTTATGTACCAAGGTTGTTTTTCAATGCTTGTCTTGTCCATTAATTGGACATTATTTACTTGAATAGCCTAAAATTTTGCCTCTACCATTAGATTTTCTAACCCTAAGCCTCTCACCAATTTTTTGACATGGATCTCCAAATTGAATTCTTGAATATGATTGATCCAACTACACCTTCTTCCAGTAGTTTTTGACTGAGAGAAAATATCCTTTACAACAATACTGAGACATAAGCCACCCCACTTCCATTCAATAAGTATGGCCTAAAATCCTTCACAACCTTTACCAAATCATAGGCATGTGTCTCCATTATTTCATACTTTATTTCAAAAGCCAAAAATGACTTACTGAAAAAAGAAATAGGATGCTCATACCCTTCACTATCCTTCTACAAAAGACCTGCTACTATAGTATGAAAGGAAGCAAAAGAAAATAATGGGAATGATTATTTATAGTCAGGGGAATTCAACACTAGGGCCTCTTGAATAGACATTTTAATCTTAACAAATGCCTCTTTAGCCTCCTCATCCCACTCAATTTTGGCATCTTTCTTTAACATTTTAGCAATAGGCTTGACAATCTCAGCAAAGTTGATGATGAATCTTCTCACAAAATTAATCTTTCCCAAAAATGATTGTACACCTTTGATGTTTTTGGGAAATGGAACCTTATCAATAGAAAAAACCATGTCAGGATCAATCCTAACTCCTCAGGATACAATATGCCCAAGCAGTCTCCCTTTAGTAACAACAAACTGACATTTCTTGGGATACAATGACACATCATAATCCAAAGCTTTACAAAATATTTTTCCAAGTGCTAACAATGATCCCTTGTATCTTTAGAATAAGCAGTTATATCATCCTAATAAACTACCATAATAACATCAATAAATTCCTTAAAAGATACATTCATTTCTCTCTAGAATGTAACACCTACATTGGTCAAACCAAATGGTATTCTGGAATATACATGAGTGCCTCATGGAGTAGTAAAACTTGTCTTTTACTATTCAGACTCTTTTACTATTCAGACTCTTTCACTTTTACTTGGTTGTATCCGGAGAAACCATCCATCATAGACAGTAGATCACAACTAGATACCTTTTGAAGAATTGCTTCAATATTGGGGAAAGAATAATTATCCTTTAAAGAAGTGACATTAAAATTTCTAAAATCCACATAGAGTCTGATATCTCCATTCTTTTTTGTTACTGGCACTAGGTTAGAAACCCAAGAGGAATGTCTGATAGGTTTAATGATCTTAGTCTCTCTAAATTTCATCAAATCTTTTTGCATTTTTGGAGCCAAATTTGGATTAGTGGGTCTTTGACTTTGTCTAAACGGTTTGGTTTTAGGCTTCAGGGGAATCTCATATTGAAATAAATCCTCCCTATATGCTTTTAGGTCCTCATAAGAACAAGAAAAAACATGCTTAAACTTTTTTAGAAGATTTATCAAATTAGTTTTGATACAAGGAGCCAATTTCTTTCCCAAATATACCATCTTGGGAGAAAATTCAGACCCTAAGTTAATTTCTTCCAAATCTTCCAACCTAACAGATGATTTCTGGTGAGAGCTACTATCATTATCATTGAAAATACCTTCTAACTCTGCCAAACCTTGTGGAATCTTATTTTTATTTAACTAAACAATTTTCTTGCCAGCTATAATCTCCTTTTCATCCACCACTTCTATTTGTAGACACCCTAAAATGGACATACTTGCAACCTTACATTAAAGCACTAATTTTCATCTATTAATTAATGATTTTTTAATCATCAATTAATCATCTATTTCTTTTAAATCCATTCCCCAAATCATTTAATCATATCACCAAAATTAATTAAATAATTAAGTTTATTTAATTAATTAACCTTAATTAATTAATCTTTATTAATTAATTAAATTCAATTTACCAAACTTTAAATTTATATATTTAAAATTATTAATTTATTCTTCTAATTAATTTAAGTTAATTTCACTCAATAATTCAATTCTAAATTAAAAAAGAATTCAATTATCTCATGGTTGAATACTTTAATTACAAAAATCAATTAAATATTCAAATAAACCTTTTTCTTAAGTTTAAAAGATAACTCATTATCAACTTTTCAGTTAACTAAAGATCCCCTCTTCTCTCCAAGTTGAAGAGGTGGAGTTTACTAGTTGCTCCTCAGTTAAACTAAAACATCACCCCTTCTCTCCAAGTTGAAGAGGTGGACTTTACTGGTTGCTCCTCAGTTAACTAAAACATCACCTCTTCTCTCCTAGTTGAAGAGGTAGAGTTTACCAATTGCTTCTCCAGTTCCTTTTGATTTCAACCATTCATTCTCCAATCTCTGGGATCAATCTCAACTGTTCAAATAATTTTCCATATTCTATATAATCAACCCTTCACAACCATTTGAAGGATCCATGATTTCAAGCTTTGTGCACACTTATTCTACAGGATTCTTGGGAAGCATCAAACATTCTTGTGATTATAATCAATATCATTTTCTCAACATTCCCAAGTCATAGATGTTTTTGATACCAATACTGAGCACCATTCATCTAGCATCTTAGAAGGAGTAGAGAGAAGCAATAGAAGCCTCGAGCATTGTGGTTTGCATTCATTTGTTTTCCTCTTTGATTTATTTTTATTGTATTGTCCTTAGATTCATTCTTAGTATTTTCAATTGCTTTCCCCCATCACAAATCAATGCTACTAACCCTCGTTAATTCAAGTTTGGAGCAGGATTGGATCTACACATTTTGGTGAACCGAACGTGAATCGAATAGCTTGATAATCGCTTGTAGACAACAAACATAATTTCCCAACCTTGGTCGTACGACCGCAGTTTCATTTTTTTTTAAAATTTTCAATAAATATTGTAATTTTGCAATTGACATAATTTCACTGCAATTGATGTTTGTAATCTTTTAGTCTCTGGTTCAAGTATTTTTAGGCAATTAACATATATTTTTTGAAATTGCCAGAAGAATTTTGCAATCACCCAAGGAATTTTGCAATCACCAGCACATTTCCGCAATCGACAGAATAATTTTACAATTGAAAACATTTTACCGCTAGTGCCTAGAGAATTTTGCATCTGACAGAATAATTTTGCATATGACAGAATAATTTTGCAATTTCTCTATTTCATCATTTTATTAATCAGATATGATTTTTCTTGATTTTTGTGCAAGAAGGAGAAAATGACATGTGATAAAAAGGATAACCAGACGCACCCCCGGTTCTAGATCACTAAGAGAAGCCATAAGAAGAACCACACATTAACGCACGCAACAAAGGGAAATCTTTGCAATCACAGCTGAAGATCAAAGAGAATCTTTTAACATGTATCTCAATTCTCTCAAGTGTTTTGTAGCCAAATACAAAGTTACCATTAGCCTTAACGGTCTTAATAATATGGGTGTTGTTGAATACTATTCATTTTGATTTCAAGGGTTTTGGTACTAACTTGTCATTTCATCTTGTGGTGTGGAAATAGTTTTAACAAAGAAAACTAAAATCAATTCATTTATTTTTTGGTGCTTAAAAAGAAAAGTGTATACAAACATCACAAACACACTTTTTTGATTTGGTGCTTTAAAATTGACATGGTAGTCAACAATTGAACAAAGGTAAAAAAATCTTTGAATTTGGTGCATCTAAAATTGAACAAGCAATCTACATTTTTTTTGGGATTAAAATTGAACTCACGTGCATGTATGGATGATTAGCTCAGTTCACACTTGATATTTTGGTGCTTAAATGATTAACCTTGTGTCTTGAGTTTTTGGTGCACTTGCACAAATCTGTTAGATTAACAACCTTTATACTTTTTTAGAAAAGTCTTATCTAGGGAAAGCTCTTCTTCCTTAGAGGATGACCTTAAATTGGTAATCCTTTCGATCAATATATAAAAAAGACGCTATTAAAGCTCCATGTTATATCTAGCCAAGCTCAGGTGAGGTGTGTTGATGATAGCCTGGATCGGGTGAAGTATTCCTAAGTAGCCACCATAGTCAACTAGGATCTTAAGTGAGTCACACATGTACAAACTAATTGGATAGACTCCACAGACCTTACTACAACCCTTTAATTAGGGACCTACCCATTTTACCTCCAAACAAGTGTCTTATTATAGTGCAAGGGGTTGCAAAATTTTCCCCCAAGATTCCCAACATATGTGTTCTAGGATATTGTGTTGATGAAAGAGATCTTCATTAGCCTGACAAAAATATCTAGCAAAGGAAAAAATATAGGCACCTACATGGTGGATCTTCATGTCCTAGTAGCATGATGATTGTTGTGTGAGTGGATGAACATCCAAAGCATTTAGCCTATAATATTGCATCTTGAAGCCAATTGACCTAGATTGACTTGACTATCTCTATTAAGACCACGTGAAAACATTGCAACTTGAAAAAATTTAATAACATACACATTTTATTCTTGGATGTTCAAAACACTATGTCTATTGTGCTTGCTTGTGTGATCAGTTCTCAAAATGCAAACATACATCTCACACTATCAAAATAAGTCAAACATGTTCGAAGTATAGGGAGTCAACCAAAATCTATTCTAGAATCATATCCCTATTCTAGAGAGATCATTTTATCAGATAGATTCTCAAACTGCTATCATTTTTAAGACTATCACACATTTCTGCAATTGACAAAATTTTTCCGTAATTGATAGAAGTTTACCACAATTGATCCTTTTATTTCTGTAATCGTTGGAAGTTTACTGCAATTGACCCTGCATTCTACCACAAGTGTTGGAATTGTGTCGTAATCGACCTATCAACCTGTGCATTTATTCTATCATAAAATTTGGATTCCTCTGTCAGCACTTTTCATTTTCATCAGTCTGAAACCTTGGAGAAGATTCCCCATTTTTTTTGAAAGTTCAATATACACATCCCAAGAAATAACAAAGAATTTGTGTGAATCTCAAAACATCTAGGATCATCTATCTTTGACAGTTTGGCTATTGTTTACCATTGATAGTTCAAAAGTTTAGATTAGATTATCTTTATCCCATTATCTCAGCTTCATCAATCTTTATCATCGACTTTGTCTCATCTAAGGAAAGTGTCAGAATCAATATCTTACATCACCCAATCTCTAAAATAAAGAGAAGTCAAAATTTATTCCTAGAATTACCCTTGTCAAAACAGGTACTCAGACTCTCCTCATGAGGTTATTGATTTTTTTTTTCTTTATATCACTCATTTAGTTCAAAACCTAGATAAAACCATGTATTTCACACCCTATGGAGGACCTTATACTAGGTCAAAGGAAAGAACCCAACCAGATGAATCCTACATTAACCAATTTCCCCTGTGGGGAAAAAAGAAAGAGGACTACCCATTTAGAAACACTGATCCTGCTCTCTACATTGAGAATGTGCATACTATTCCTGAAGGTTCCCATAGACCAACTATATTTCAAGATTTCATAGAGGAAGAGCTCAAAGACATAGAGAAAGATTCCTATTCCATGCAATTAGCTGATTCTTTTGTAGAAAGAAACCCTAAAAGATTTATAGAAATGTTGATAAAAAAGGGAGTTAAACTCCTCACTGAATTCAATGTGTCAACAATATGGCCTAAGAACCCACTAGAAGCACAAAGCACAACTCAAACCTATAAATTGGATCTTGTGATATCTTAAGTTTTGTCTCTTCCATCATCGACAACCGCAAAATCAGTGCAGACTGTGTCAAACCAAACTAGCTCTTCTAATCAAGCTAGTACATCATCCACACAAAACATGATGGGCTCCCAACTGAGTGGACCCCTAGTTACCCATTTATCTCAAGCATCAGCCTCATAAAATTTTACATCAAGTGCTCAAGCTGTGTCATCAATTCCAAAAATGAGAAATAACCCATTTGTGACTACTTAGACACTACAGTCTATCCGTACTAGCTTTGGACTTAATACTTTGTTCCCACACAGATCAATATCTGTGGGTCAAATATTTAGTCAATGTCCACCAAAGGATACACCTTTATTCCAACAGGGATCCCAACAATAGTAGCAACAACAACCTTAGATCAATCAAATTCCCCAATATCAGAATCACACATTCAGAAATCAATACCAAGTCCTAAGGAGATCATATGTCCCAACACAAGGAACATAGAGGTGAAGCCTTATACCTACAATGACATAGAAGTTCAATTTTGAGAATGTTCCTCAATCTCCAATAGAGATGTTGATACAACAACTGCAAAGTCTACATATGAAAATGATGGACATGAAAAATTAGGGTCAAACCAAGTCTTACAAAGTAGAGGACTTGTAGCCATACCCATTTGATCACTCATTGCACATGTTTCCATTTCACACTCACTTCTCAGTGCCCAAATTTCACAAATACAGAGGCAATACCAATCATGTAGAGCATATCAGAGAATTCTTTACTAGCTGCATTGAGGTTGCACACAATGAAACTTACCAAATGTGACTATTTCCATAGAGTCTAGCTAGACCAACAATGGAATGGTTCTCACACCTACCTCATGGAATTTAGTCTTGGGGAGAATTAGCTGAAAATTTTATTTCTCACTTCCATCATAACATCGAATGAAAGGTCAGCGTCAAGGGCCTCTATGAAATTAAGAAAAAATATGATGAATCCTTTGTTAAATTCTTACAAAGATGGAGGGACATGAAAAAAATAATAATGTATGATGTTACCAAACAAGACCTAATAGTCATGTTCGTTGACAATCTGATCCCAGATATGTCATTCACAACAAAACTCCATCTTGCTCCAAATTACAAACAACTCATTGAACAAGGAGTTTGATGTGAGAAAAACTTAGTCAAGAGAGGAATCCTTGTAGATCCTACCTAAATGAACATGAAAAAGAATGCAATGGATAAAACCAAATGGTGGAATGAGAATAAAAATGTCACCAATGATGGTGTCGTTAATGTCAAAACAATCAACTATGCTCAGCTCAAGGATTTACAAGGAGCAACCATGACAAATCAAAAACCCATGGTGCACACTCAATAGATGAATACTCATATTCAAACACCCACTATCAAGTAGCAGCTATGTCCCAATGTGCAATGCCCACACAAGTTTCTATTTCCTTAACATGACTACACACCATTAAGAGAGTCGATAGAATCAAAATTGAAAAAGTTGATTCAAACCAATAATATCACTCTACCAAAAAGAAGAGAGTACAAATATGGTGCTATGAAACCCAAGTGGTGGAATGATAATGACTTTTGTGAGTATCATCTGGTAAAAGGACACAAGACATCCAACTGCTACAGATTGAAAAATGTCATGCAAGATCTAATCGACCAAGGGATAATTGATGTCACAAATACCCAATCCAAGGGTATAACCAATCACACAATCTTCAATGATACATTTCATGATCATAATAAAGGGAAAGCCTCCATGTGTAGTGGATAGTCTAAGCAAGTGAACTATACCTATGCCAATGTTTATAGCACCATAAATTTCATTAATCCTTCAAATAGCCAAGTTTCTACAATTACTATCAGAGATACCAATACCAAATGCATTATCACAACACAACATTCTAGATTTGGTTTGCAAGGAATGCCTTCCACCTCAGCTACACCAGCTAATCCCACAATATCTTCCAATCCAAAAAATAGTCTAGTGGATTAGCTAAAGTGCACACCTACCCAGATCTCCATGTTCGACCTATTGCGCATATTCCTAGAGCATAAATAAGATTTTGATCAATCCCTTCAAAATGCAGTAGTCCCACGGGAAATAACTCCATAGAATTTCCAAACAATGGTCAACTACATCACTTCCAAAAAGCATGCAACATTTATAGACCATTATGTCCCACCACACAAGCCTTAGAATAATGATCCCTTGCATCTACTTATCCAAGTGCATAAACACACAATTTGAAGATTCCTCATTAATGGCAGTGATGGGTTAAACATACATACTCTGAGAGTGACAAAATCCTTGGGCTATTTAGAATCTAGCATTGATGTCACCAGGAAGATAAATATCCAAGCATATGAAAAGGAGGAAATATCATCAAAATGTATCCTTATACTACCGGTCAGGATAGGGCCAGTCATAAAGAACACTTCCTTTCAAATCCTAGACCTTGATTTGGGATATAACATGTTACTTGGGAGGTCGTGGATACATGAAATGCAAGTTGTCCCTTCAACTTATCACCACTTCATGAAATTTCCATACCAAGGGGCAGAGATAATCATTGAAGGAGATCCCAACCCACTCCAATACTGCAACACCATAAGAAGAAGTACAAATAATCAAGTGCCTTCAAATAAAGAATAAAGCATTCCTTTTGCCTCTAATTATATTCCTAAAGACATACAAAGAAAGGTGGGAAAGATATCAATCAAAGAAAAAAGGTGTGGTGAGTATATCTATGAGGAAGATTTTATGATCACCAACATGCCTCAAAATCCCAAATCATATGGCATGCCTCAACCGGTGGAAACACATGAAATTATGGAACCAGTGTTATTCAAGTGTCTGCCAACCACATTTGTCAAATGGGGAAACATAGCTGAACAAAACTCCTTCAGTCTAGACATCAAAACTTGGTTGTATAAAAAATCTCAAGAGACACCTCAAGCATAGATACCTTTGTCACAATTTGGAGCTGGTTTCACAATGCTGCAAAAATTTGGATATGATGGTAAGACTAGTCTGGGGGAAAGACAACAAGGCTTATTGGAATTTTATTTGCCACCAAACCAAAGAAAAAAAAGAGGGCTAGGCTATGGAAAAAACATGACCAGTACCACCATCCAAGATATACCCATAGACCAGGAAAAAATTGCAGAATTAAACTAGGTGCAAAATTTGGAACATGCCCTAATCAACATTATACTCCAAGGATTATTGTCATCAGAAGTGGAACCCTATAATTCCCAATTGAACCTTAATCAGACTATCTAGGACAATTTATAAAGTGAGACATATAATGATAGTTCTAGCATGATTTATTCCCATGAGTACGGGTGGTTATCCCTCCATAATTCTGAGTCGCCCATCCCTAAATATTCCCCTTGGTCTGTCAGTACCATACACCTTGATGAAATTTTTAACCAAATGACCATAGAAGACCAACTGTGTATTGATAAACACATAAATGTGAATTCATTAGGTGGTGCATCCATGTCCCATTCTATTTTTTTAGAACTATCACCGTGGTTCCATTCACCCAAGAAGAGTCATCCCCCATGCAAACCTTTGTCTAGTCTACCCCAAACTGATAGAATGAGACCAATAAGGACAACCTAACATCAATATTTTTGAGAATGATGAAGCTATCACATACTTCATGGGACTTGGAGAAGGAATACCACTAGGAGACCAAAAATTAGGCTTCTCTTTTATCCTAGATAGATTGGCATACTTTGGGGAGGAGGCTCCTCTTTCCAGTCACAAAAGAAAAATCAAAAGAAAAAAAGAATAGTCAGTAAGAGAAAACTGAAAGACACTTTCTAACAATAAAAATTAGAATAAAATAAAGGACATATCTTCTAGTGATAACCTCTAGGAGGCGCCAAAGGATGGAAATCTAGAACTCCTCCCCTTAACAGAAGAAAAGTCAGTGTTACTAGCAGAAGAAATATAGGAAGTCAATATAGGGGATTAAAAGGACCCTAAACATATCTATTTGGCTAAATCTATTACACTAGAGGAAAGAGAATAGTTCATTAGTTTCTTCAAGGAAAGAAAAATAAACTTCTCATGGTCTTACACAGACATGCCAGGTTTGGATCCGGAGCTAGTGCTACATCATCTACCATTGTTACCAAATGCAAAACCTGTTGAACAAAGATTGAGAAAGATGCATCTCCACATTGCTTTACTTGTCAAAGCATAATTGAAGAAAATCCTAGATGCATGCTTCATAAGACCAATTATATATGCAGATTGGAAATCTAATCTAGTGCCAGCAACAAAACGCAATGGCCAGATCTGTATATGCATAGATTTCAGAGAGTTGAACAAGGCTTGTCCCAAGGATTGATTTCCCCTACCAAACATTGACATTATAGTTGAACTGACAATAGGGCACCAAATATTGTATGAGATGGCTTCTCTGGATGTAACCAAATCAATATTGCATGAAAGGACCAACACAAGACAACATTCACATACACCTGGGGAACTTACTATTGGAATTTTATGCCATTTGGCCTCAAAAGTGTAGGTGCAACTTATCAAAGGGAAATGACCATGATCTTTCATGATCTAATTCATAAAAAAATGGAAGACTATGTTAATGACATACAAGCCAAATCAATGCTTAGGGAAACTTGCCTACAAGTTTTGGGCCTGATATTTGATCGAATGCAGAAGTACAAGGTCAAAATCAATCCAAAGAAGTGTGTGTTTGGATTTACTACTGGAAAGCTCCTTTGATTCATTGTATCACATAGAGGAATTGAAGTAGACCCAAAATAGGTCAAGGCCTTCCTTGAAATTCCACCACCAACAAATCTGAGGAAAATTTGGGGTCTACAAGGAAAAATGCAATCTATCAGGAAATTCATCAGCCAATTGGCAGACAAGAGTCACCCATTCTAGCACCTAATGCATAAAGACGCTATATTCATATGAATGGAAAAATGCGAGAAAGAATTTAAAACCTTCAAGGATTATTTATTGAAGTCTCTTATATTGGTGCCACCCATTCAAGGTAGGCCACTCCTCTTATATATCTCATCAATGGAGTTAGCACTAGGTGTTATTTTGGCATAACACGATGACCAAGCCAAGGAAAGATCCATTTACTACCTCAATAGAACACTGGTGGGCTATGAGATAAATTATTCAGCAATTGAAAAGTCATATCTAGTAGTTGTCTTTGCTTCCCAAAATTTAAGACATTACATGTTGAGTCATCAAACAAAGCTCATAGCACACATAGATCCATTAAAGTACTCGTTGAGTAAAGTAGCACTAACAGGATGACTCACCAAATGGGTCATGGTCTCAGGTTAATTTGACATAGAGTACGTGGATTGAAAGGGTATCAAAGGGAAAGTAATAGCAGAGGAACCAATAAAAGATCATCAGCCTATAGTTTTTGAATTTCCTGATGAATCGATCCTCATAGTACAATCAGCCATAGAGGTTTGGCAACTATTGTCTGATGGGTCATATACAAACTATGGTATAGGAGCAAGGATAGTACTCATTACTCCACATAATGATGCAATTCCTCACTCTTTCTAACTCAACTTTCCATGCACAAAAAACATATCCGAGTATGAGTCTCTAGTCATCAGATTGAAGACAACTATACAATAGAGGATAAAGAACCTAAGAGTCTTTGGTGTTTCCCAATTAGTCATCAGTCACGTCAACAATGAATACATGAAAAAAGATGAGAAAATGATACTAGATAGAGAACTGATGGACAAGTTGTGGGCTTCTTTTCATTTCATTGTATTTGAGTAGGTTTCAAGGGTTCAAAATAAAGCAACAGATGCAATGGCTACTATAGCATCCTCAATTGGCATGCCAGGTAATGAAACCAGATTCCATTTTTTGGAGGAATAACTAATGATAATGGCACATAAAGCTATGATAATAGAGTCAACATGTGTCCTTGTTAGTCCTGAGTCCCAATGTTACCATGACATATATAATTTACCTCCAAAATAGTACCCTACCACCCAACTTGTTAAGAAACCAAAATAAGTACCTCATCCGACAAGCCTCTAGGTACACCCTTCTTGCTAGTACTATATATAGAAGAAGTCTAGATGGAACATGTTTAAAATGTCTCATTTCCATAGAATCCTAGAGAGCCTTGTACAAGGTACATGAGGGAATTTATGGGGCCCACGTAGGTGGCAATAGTTTAGAAAAAAATATAATCAGAATGGGATACTACTGGCCCACAATAGAGAAAGATGCTAAAAAATATGTGTAAATGTGCTGACAATGTCAAATTCATGGAGATCTTATCCATGCACCAATTCAAGAACTCAACCCCATCACTTCACCATGGTCATTTTCAAAATGTGGATTTGACTTAGTGGGTAATATTACACCAATAACTTCTAATGGTCACAAGTACATCATTGTAGCAACATAGTACTTTACCAAATGGGTGGAAGCTATTTGTCTCACATACATTACTGGTAAGAAAATCTCCATGTTCATACTAAACAACATCATCTATCAATATCGAATCCCTCAAACCATACTCATAGATCATGGTACACCATTTCAAAATCAAGATGTTGAAGACCTTTGTGAAAAGTTCTAGATAAAGAAAGTTTTCTCTTCATGCTACTTTCCCCAAGGGAATGGTTGAGCTGAAACCACTAACAAAACCATCTTGAAGATCTTAAAGAAAATGGTCAATCAATGATGTGGACAGAAGTCTTGTTGCTGCTATAGAACCAGCTTGTCTCTGTTCTGAGATCTTTCTCCTAGATCTCTTAGGGTGTTCACAACCCTACACTGAGGTAAGTCACTCTCAACTTTACCTCCTCTTCAAGACTCAGTCCCCATCAAAATTATTTTCATCTTCTTCTTGCTGAACCTACACAAATAGATTCATTCAACCAATGTTTTCAGAACATTGTTCTCATTCTCTTCCCTATCGGGAATATCACCGAGATCACCTAGGGTAAGATCTACAGGCTTGTTGTTGTTTCTTCTCCTATAGAAAACAAAAAGGAAACTATGTACAAGGGCTCCTCTTGAGTTCCATCCCAACACATGACTCTCACCATGGATTCAGGAATCTCAAGGGGCCATTACTTCTTAAAACCCAGAATGGGTGAAGAAATAACAACTTACAAAATAGAAAATAAAGTAACTAAGCTACTTGCATGCAAAAGGAAACACAAAGAGACTTTATATCCACTAAAAACATATTCTACAACTTCTCATTACTGGAAATAAAACAAAACAATACAATACAATAATCTGTAAATCTCTAACTTTCCTGTAGCTTCTCCTCTTCTTCAATCTCTACTCTCTAGATCTCTAAAATGAAGGCTTGGGATGTTATTAATAACCATCCTCTCTTGGAAACAATCCTAACTACCCACATATTTGCAAGCATCTCTTCAGGAACCGTTACAACTACCCATACTATCCATAAAAGACAAGATTCACTTTTCACGGGCTATTACAACTGAATTTACCGAGCAGCAGTATTGCAAAACTGAGCACCCGTCTAAATTGGTGCTAGTGTTAACCGACTAGCAGTGTTAACCTACCAGTAGTGTTAACCGACTAGTAGTGTTAATTAACTAGCAGTGTTAACTGACTAGCAGTGTTAACCAACTAGCATAACTGACCAGTAGTGTTAACCGACCATCAGTGATACCGAGTAGCTTATCTAAAGTTCTTGATTCATTGGTTAGATTTCCAGAGGTTTACAAACTACCTCACACACACACCACGAAAAGAAACCAACTAAGAAACCTATCTAGAAATGGATTGATCTAGTCATATCCATCTTAGGGAAAAACAAATGACCTTCTAAGGTCCACACAAACTCTCCTGACTTGGCTAGAGTCAATACATGCAAGAAATAAAGAGCTAAGGGTTTGAGTGAGGTGTGCTCCTGCACCATACTCCCCCAGACAAAAGAAAGGTTAATCCATCCTTGGATTGAGAATTTGTGGATCAATTCCCAACCTCTTGAAGTCAGTTTCTCTAATCCAAGTAGCATCGACATCCTCTTTTTCATGCCATTTGACAAGGTGCTCCATGTAGTCTTTGTTCCTATTCTTCTTGTAGACCCTTGATTCTAGTATATTTTCAGCTATCATAGATGGAGTAGGGGTTAATTTTAGATCTTTTACCTCTTGTATTACCTCTTGAAGGTTCTGATCAGCATCTTGATTGGCCCTTTGTATGCTATCAAATCTACAATGTTAAAAACTGGTGACAACCCAATGTCTTCAGGAAGCTCCACCTTGTATGCATTGTTTCCATACTTTTCTAGTATATTACATGGACCTAGACTCTTCATCTATATCTTGTGAGGAAAACCTTTTTGCAGCCTATGTTTGTTCAAGTTTACCATCACAAAGTCTCCAATCTAAAACTAAACATCCCTCTTTGATGCATCCACCTTTTTCTTTACCTTTTCAGTATTTTCAATCAAATTCTTTCTCACACTTTCATGGACTTCTCTCATTAAATGAGAAAATTCCTCAACATATCCACTACCATGCATTCCTTCCTTCAATTCTTGAAGTTCAAAAATCCCTCTTGGGTGAAAACCATAAACTATTTCAAAAGGACTCTTACCAGTTGATCTGTTCACTATATCATCGTATGCATATTCAGCTTGTCCAATGAGTTGGTCCCATGCTTGACCATACTCCTTTGTGAGGCATCTCAGAAAGTTACCAAGACTTCTATTGAACACCTCTATTTGGCATTCTGTCTGTGGATGATAGGTAGATCCAAAAGACAAGTTAGTGCCCAGCTTTTTCCATAAGGTCTTCCAAAAATGGCTCATGAATTTGGTGTCCCTGTCTGAAATAATACTAAGTGCGAGTCCATGGATCCTCACCACTCCACTAAAAAAAAACTAAGCAATGTTACAAGAATCATGAATAGTCTTGCAAGGTATAAAATGTGCCATCTTACTAAATATTTCCACAACAACAAAAATATTGTCATATCCTTGTCTTGTTCTTGGCAAACCAACTACAAAATCCATGTTTATGCATTCCCATAGTCTAGTTGGGATTGGAAGTGGCTATTAAAGACCTGTGTTAGAATATTTTCCCTTTTATTTTTGACACACTACACAACTCTCAACATACTGTCTAACATCTCTATTCATTCTAGGCCAAAAATAGAACCTAGTGACTAGATCTTGAGTCTTACTGACTCCAAAATGACCACTAAGTGCTCCATTATGTTTTTCCTGAATCAAATTCTCCCTCATAGACCCTTTAGGAACACAAAGCTAGCCTCCTTTAAACAATAAATCATTCTGCAAAGTATATTCAGAAAACTCACCATGAAAGTTGTTTTTAAACTCCTTGCATACCTTGTAGATTTGAGAAAAATCTTCATCTTCAGCATATAGGTTTTTGAAGCTATCAATACCTATGTTTTGTAGCTTAACTTATTGGACTATGAGAAGCCTTCTGATCAATGCATCAACAACCTTATTTTGTACTCCCTTTTTATGCTTGATATTGAAAGTGTAGGCTTGTAGATACTCTACCCACTTCATGTGTTTGTTGCTAAGTTTGTCTTTAGAGTTAAGGAAGCTGAGAGATTGGTTATCAGTATATACTATGAACTCCTTTGGCAGAAAGTATATCCTCCACTTCTTGAGTGCTTGGACTAGATAATACAACTCTAAGTCATAAGAAGAGTACTTCTTCTTTGCATCATTTAGCTTCTCACTATGGAAAGATATTGGTCTTCCTTCTTAGCTTATGAAAACCCCAATGGCCACATTACTTACATCACATTCTACTATAAAAAGCTTATCAAAGCTAGGAAGAACTAGAGTAGGCAACTCTTCTATCTTCTCCTTGAGTGTCTCAAACCCCTTTGTCATCTTGTGGTGTCCATTGAAACTTTGTCTTCATCCCACCCCTAATGGTGTCTAACATAGGTGCACAAATCCCACTGAAATGTCTAATGAACTTTCTATAATACTGAGCTAAACCATGGAAACTTCTCACCTCAATTGCAACCTTGGGAGTAGGCCAACTTAGAATGGCATCCACCTTTTCTTGCTCCATTTTGAGATTACCCTGTGAAAAAACAAAACTAAGATATACAAGCTCCTGCTTCATGAAGTCACACTTCTCCAAATTGATCATTATCTTCTAGGCATGCAATTTCTTGAAAACAATTTTCAAATGCCTAATATGCTCCTCTTTAGTTCTGCTGAAAACTAAAATGTCATCTAGGTAGACAACAACAAATTTACCAATGCATTCTACAAATACCTCATTCATAAGTCTCATAAAAGTTGAGGGAGCATTAGACAAACAAAATGGCACTACAAGCCATTCATACAAACCTTCTATAGTTTTGAAGGTTATCTTCCACTCATCTCCTTCATTAATTCTAATTTGGTGGTAGCCGCTCTTAAGATCAATCTTGCTGAAGTACTTTGCCTCCCCTAAACAATCTATTAGGTCTTCAATTATGGGTATTGGAAACCTATACCTAATGGTGATTCTATTAATGGATCTAGAATCAGTACAATCTCTCCAAGCTCCTCCTTTCTTAGGTGCTAAAATAGTAGGGACTCCACATGGGCTTATGCTCTTTCTAATTAGGCCTTGGTCTAATAACTCTCTAATTTGCATGGCTATTTCCTCATTTTGTTGAGGGGTCATCTTATAGGAAGCTTTGTTGGGTAAGGTGGCTCCTGGTATGAATTCAATCTTGTGGCTAACAAGTCTAGTAGGAGGTAGGGGAGTGGGCTGGCCATCATTCACAATATCTTTATACTCTTCCAATATTTCTTTTACCTCATTTGATATCTCTGATTTCTTGACAATAGCTTCATCTTTTGGCTTTAATACTAAAGAAAACCCAACTCCTTCTCCTTCTCTTAGAGTATTCAAGAACTCCTTCTCACCAACCATGAGCACACTTGGACTTGATGTTTTCATCTCTCCTTCTTCT
>MU224737.1:7788965-7799672 GCA_018584345.1 Thuja plicata
CCCATCTCTCCCTCCTCCTCTCCTACCACCTCATCCTCCACCCTTACCACCCCCTCATCCTCTATCCATCCCCCCATCTCTCTCCCCATCTCTCCCACATCGCTACCACCTCTCTGTTGAGGTCTCCTCATGATGAAACCAATAACAAGATGTGTCACATCTGTTAGGGAAACATAATGATACATAAAAAACCAAGCGTAAAACTATGGAGTCATGCCTACACACAAAAAATTTTATGTATCAGTACCACATGGATAAGAAAGCGTAACAGAGTATCAAAAAAAAATATATATCAAAAGAGCCTAAAGAGAGTACAATATCAAACATAGACCATGCAAATAAAGAGATCTACCTGCATCAACAATGGTTGATTGCCAATTCCATGCAACAAGACCAAGACCATTAAACTCAATCCTTGCAACATGCATCGGGATCATAGCTCCTGACATAGTGATATATCTAGACCTCCATGCAAAGTAATCATAAGAACTAGTGACATCCTATCTCTCTCCAAACTATTGCAACACCCTATCAATATTGTGCATATCTATCATGCGCACATGCTCAATGACATGCCCAATTAGGAACCTCCTCTACTAGAAGAAAGGAAGGTGTGCATCCTCACCCTCTCAAATAGGACAAGATCTATATGGCCTCTAGATAAAATATGGCATCATATCCAGCTAGTTCTGCCAATATAGATCAAATTCCCCATATGGGACTACACTATGGCTCCATCATACATAAATACATACGGTCTCCCTACAGGAAGATCGTGGGCACCAACATGCCTACAAATAACAATGCACTCCCATGCCTATATCTAGAGCAAGGTAACGCCACATCCAATTGACTTATCAGCCCGGTAAGCCACGTAGAGTATATGGTAATACATGTGGGCTAACATGCAAGGCCCCTAAGAATAAATAGTATGGTCCCTTACCATACCCTTCAGAACAAATCCCCATCCAACAGAGAATTCATGCTACCTACAGTTGGGACACAAAATCCTAGAGATCAAAGTACCTAATAATCTACTCAACCTGCCTAGTCCCATGAGAAATCTAGACCATGAGATATCATAGGGATCAGACATCCCTAATTGATCGGCAGGTAGACCAATCATCTCAGACAATGCATTAATACCAGGTTGTCGGCTAAACTCTACTAAGGCACCCTGTATAGGAACCTAGAGGATACAGTAAATATCCTCAAGAGTGATAGTGCACTCTCCTATAGGAAGATGAAAGGTACATATCTCAGAGTTCCACCTCTCTAGTAAAGTAGAGATCATACCCCTATTGGTCATGATCTTGGGCATATATGTAATCCAGTATAAACCTAAATGCCTAAGCATGGCCCTCTCATCCTCAAAAATCTAGAAATTATATACCAAACATGCTAGTCTAGACTCTTGATAGTGTAGAACATCATGAGTAATCTGCAAGATAGAATTATGTACAACAATCAGTGCTAGGATCAACAAAACAAATTAGACATGTGCAAAATAACTAAGTATGTAGTACAATAGATCAATTGTGAAATACATTCAATAATTGTGACACCTTTATAACAATTGCAACATTCAATCATCAATTACGAAACACACCTCACAATTGTGACAATAAAAACAATGATTGTGGTACACTTATCAATTGTGAAATGTAATAAGAAATTGAGGCACACAATCAGAAAAACGTGATAGAATCATTATCGATTGCGGTACATGTATTAAAAAAGCATAAAATTAATTGATTCAAAATAATTAATGACAAACAATAAATGCACAAGGGATAAAATACTCACCGCACAACCTACGCCACCTAGATGAAAGAAAGTATAAACTAGTTCTAACACATGCACGAGTCCTCAAAGGCCCACCATCACTCAAAGAAAGAAAGAAAAGAAAGGAAATTAGAAGCAAATCTTACCAAGAATCAGGAGCTCCAAGGTGCAAATGTGACAAATGAAAGAACCCACAAGCTATTTATAAGAGATTAACAGGAACCCTAATTCCTCAAGGAGCCTAATTTTATTGTCCCAGGACCTAGAATCTTACACAACTAATATCAGGAGAATTTGTAACTATTCTCACAAACTATCAGATGCCCAAACAATACTTTTGTAGTATCAACAAATTGATGCTCATGCTGTGAATTTTTTCTCAAATTTATTAAGGGGCCATAAATACACCCACTATTGCTGGGACATGATCAAATCAAAATATTCTTTGACACAATGCGACAAGCCACAATCCATCAAAGAGGGGCAAATATAGACACCCTAAAATGGACATACTTGCGATCTTACATTAAAGGACTAATTTTCATCTATTAATTAATAGTTTTTTAATCATTAATTAATCATCTATTTCTTCTAAATCCATTCCCCAAATCATTTAATCATATCCTCAAAATTAATTAAATAATTAAGTTTATTTAATTAATCAACCTTAATTAATTAATCTTTATTAATTAATTCAATTCAATTTCCTAAAGTTTAAATTTAAATATTTAAACTTATTAATTTTTTCTTCTAATTAAATTAATTTAATTTCACTCAATAATTAAATTCTAAAAAAAAAGAATTCAATTATCTCATGTTTGTATACTTTAATTACAAAAATCAATTAAATATTAAAATAAATCTTTTCTCAAGTTCAAAAAGGTAACTCATGATCAACTTTTCAATTAACTAAATGTCCCCTCTTCTCTTTAAGTTGAAGAGGTGGAGTTTACCGGTTTCTCCTTAGTTAAACTAAAACATCACCCCTTCTCTCCAATTTGAAGAGGTGGAGCTTACTGGTTTCTCCTCAATTAACTAAAACCTCAACTCTTCTCTCCTAGTTGAAGAGGTGGAGTTTATTGATTGCTTCTCTAGTTCCTTTTGATCTCAATCATTCATTCTTCAATCTCTGGGGTCAATCTCAACCATTCAAATCATTCTCCATATTCTATATAATCAATCCTTCACAACCATTTGAAGGATCCAGGATTTCAAGCTTTGTGCACACTTACTATGCATGATTCTTGTGAAGCATCAAGCATTCTTGTGATCATAATCAATATAATTTTATTAACACTCCCAATTCATAGACACTACCGATACCAATACTAAGCACCATTCATCGAGCATCTGAGGAGTAGAGAGAAGCAATAGAAGCCTCAAGCATTTTGGTTTGCATTCATTTTTTTTCCTCTTTGATTTCTTGTTATTTTATTGTCCTTCGATTTGTTCTTAGTATTTTTGATTGCTTTCCCCCATTGAAAATCAGTGCTACTAGCCCTCATTAATTCAAGTTTGGAGAAGGATTGGATCTACACACTATTAATGCATTACAATAAATCTTCTAACCATCATAATTAGAAACACATTGAATGAATTTTATAATATCGCTACCATCTTCAAAAACTTGTCAATTATAAATATTGTCAAGAATGGAAGGCCTTGACTTTGTCTCTATTAGGGAAATTCCAGTCAATGTTAAATCATTTTGTTTTAGAGAAACATTTGCTAGAAAACCAGGCATAATATCTTTTGACCTTTCTACCCACTCAATTGAAAAAGGCATAAAAAACTCCAATTTATCCCATATTGCATGCTTGTATTGTTTCAATCTTTTATTTTTTGAACTATAAAAATATTTAACTTGTGAAACAACTAACTATGAATCCCCAAAAACCCTCAAAATTTTAATCTTATGTTTCACAACCACTTCAATCCCTAATATGAGTGCCTCATATTCAAAAACATTATTTGTGCACTCAAAAGAAAGAAAAAATGAGTACTTGAATGTGACACCTGATGGAGAAATAAATAAAATACCTACTCCTGATCCATCTTTGGAGCATGCACCATCAAAATAAAATATCCAAAAACCCTCTTGTTGTAACTGCAGTTCTTTGATAATAGGTTTGGTTCTTTTTAACAAAGGGTCCACCTGATGTACTCTAAAGTTATCCAAATTAGTATTAAGAAAACAAGTTTTTTGATTAGGATCCATTTTTTACACTACAATAGGGGCTCTAGGCTCCCTATACAACTTTACCTTATAACCATTAATGGGAATAGTAGCATAAGATAAATACAACTATACATTACCTCCAACTTCATCTTCCCACTTTCTTGACAACACCATCCCATAATGAGGCTGAATATTAATAACAATTATGTCCATTCTATATTTTGCCTCAAAGAATGCAACAATTTTTACCTCAACGTATTTCATTGTTCCTACAAAATGGACCTCCCTATTATCCATTGCATATCATTCTCCATATTAGGTATCAACATTCATTCCCAAACTTCTCATAACATCATAGGGCATAACATTAGCAATAGCTCCTGAATCTATCATACAATTTCTAATCAACCTATTATTTACAAAAATGGTGACATAGAATGGATCTACTAGAAAAGGATCCTTGGTAATTGTGTCTCCCACATAAAAATTTGGGGTCTTAAATCCTTGATTCTTTTTCAGTTATACATTATCAGGTTTACTCTTTGATCCATTCATAATATCAGAAAAAAAAGAAAAAGCTTCTTCTCTATGCTCTTTGATTTTCATTATTTCTACTATAGATACTAAAACCTTCATTTGTGTTTAATGTTGTTTCATATAAAAAGTAGGAACATTATCTTTACTAGGAGAAGCATACTAATTGTTGTCAACTTTATTTTTCTCATTATCTTCCCTAGAAGAACTTTTATTCATAAAAAGTAGTTTGAGTTCAGTGAGTTCTTCAAAATGCACTTTCTTGCCTCTTGAATCACTTAGATTAGAATCCTTAATATTAACAACATCGAGGATCTATTTTGAGACACCTTCTTTTATAGTCCCAGTAACTAAATTATCTTGATCCTTCTCAATCCTTCTATTCGTGAAATTGTATGTGCCCCTTGATTTTTCCACAACTGCAATAGTAAGAGACCTTATCTCTTCATTATTGGGTTTTATAAATTGAAAATCCTTTCTTTCATAACCAACTTCTTCATCAGAAGAATCAGTTTCAATTATTACATTTTTTTTTGAAGCAAACCTTTCATAACTACTACCACACATTTTGATACTCTTCCCCTCTTTATTTTGGTGACCCTGAACATTTTTCTAATCAAAAGATTTAATCAAAGATTATGAAATTTCACATTTAAAAGAAGATTGAGACATATTATAGGGTACACACCATGGTGTATCCTCCATGTTGTTTTTTGTATGTCTTTTCAAAGGGTCAGGGGTATCTCTTTTATCTTCCCTTTTTAAATCATCCGGGAGAGGTTTACCATCCTTCCAATTGGTGTGATAAGGCATATCATGCATCCTTTGTGGCCTATAATTTTTATGATAAGTATTATGCCTATCATTTGATCACCCTTTCTCATTTTGAGCAAATTTATAAATTACATCCTTAAAAGATCCTAATAACTTATCAATCTTATCCTCCTCTAAATTAGGTTTTCTATGAGATCTAGTGTAGGAGCACCCCTGAGAAGCCAGTTGGTTATCTCATCTTTTGGTGTGAGAAGTTTGAAAGACCCTCTTTTAGGGCATTGTAAATATATAAGGTCATGTGGACCAAGTCTGGTGTGAAGTAGTTCTTAGTTTGTGTTTTCTGCTTGTTGCAAGTCCTTCTTTTTGGCTCATTTTGTGTTCTATACTTGATGATGTCATCAAGTGGTAGGGTGATATCATGGATGTCTTTAGGGTTCTTAGGTATCCTATAAGGTCTAACTAAGGTTAGATAGGCCAGATTGGTGTTAAAACACAAGAAAAGTGAAATGGTTATGAAAAAGATGTAAAAATGTTGCATAGCAACATTTGCAACTTTTCAAAAGTTGTTGACAACATTTGGGTTGTCTTAAGAAATTTGGTGTCTAGAGTAGATAAAGTGTAACGAAGGGTTAAGAAACTTGAGGTAGGGTATATATGTGCAGAAAAACCCTAATTTCAGGGTTCATAAGTTATTTTGTATGGACTGCATACTGAAAAGCAGAGAGTTTCAATGAAATCAAGGTGCAAATTGATGTAAATGGATTGAAATTAACATTGTGACTCATGGAATCCATTGTTGTGTATGTTGTAGTGTTTTTACAAAAGATAGTTTGTTTTGTAATTACCTTTCTTCTGCATTTTGTAAATTAGTTTGGTTTAGGCAGTTTGCTGTCCATTTTTTACAGTGGGGCAAAGATGTGGATCTAACTCCACTTCCCACAATTAGTTTAGTATGGCCACCTAGCAATGGAGACTAGGTCCATGGAGCTTCAAGAATCTAAAAGAAGGAGCTCTGAAAGTGCATGCAATGATTTTTAATATCTTTCCCTAGGCGAGCTAAATGAGTAGCCCGGTTAGGAAGATCAAATAGGAGATAGTATAAAGTTGCAGGAGGTTGTTTTCATGAGCCAAGAAGGCCATGGATGTAATGAATGATGTTATGCAGGTACTCAGTAATGTGGAGGAGTCCCCAAGAACTCATCTTACCAAGTTTTGAAGCCAAAGACTTAAAATTGGTCCAAAAATAAGAAAGAAGCCATATTCCAAAAATAGGGTGTACGGACAGAGTTGGACCTTGAGACCTTGAAAATATTGGTGGGTTTTTGCCTTACTTGCAAAATGCCAAAAGAGATTTGGGGGTCCTTTAATATTTTTACACTAAAAAAGTGTTTTCCTACATTTTAGGAGGCCTAATTGGTGAAAAAGGCTACAAGGCCTAGACGATAGGAATCTAGGAAGTGATGGAGAAATGGCTAAACTTGGAAACTTTAGAACCATTTTGCAATCCAAGCATGGAGTGGAATGAAGCCCTGTCCCTCCTACAAATCCAAAACAAATATTAGGGCATGGGAGTTATTGTGGAGGAAAATTTCTTGCAGAACACAAGAATGTTGAACCTAACAAGATAGGAGGACTCTTGGTTGGAGGGGAAGAATTGAATCTTTCCAAGTGTTAGACGGTGGATTGAGGAAACCATAGAGGTCCTAGGAGAGACCTAAGAAGATTTCAAGAAGACTCAGGAGGTTAATAGGAGTCTCCCTATCAGAGTGGTATTAGAGCTAAAGTTCAAGATTTGGGAGAAGTAGTGCAGCTAGTGAATGTTGCAGACCAAAGACACAAGTGAGGAGTCTAGTGCATCTAACAAGATGGTGACCAATGTTGAATTGGCCAAGAAGGTCAATGAAAAAGAAGAGGATAACAAGTTGCTGAGAGAGAGATTGGCTCAAATCGAGCAACTCTTGGATGAAGTCCAAGACAAGGAAAATAGAGTGAAGGACAAGGTAGACCAGAAAGAAGAAAAAGAAGCTAAGGAGAGGGAGTTGGACTTGGAGGAAGAAGCACCTGCTCCTGACCCTATATTACCAGAAGAACCCTTCTTGAAAGCACTCAAGGCCCTAAGTGGGAAATCTTTGGAGGGTGTGCCACTATTTAGTGGATAAATGGATGTTGATTTAGTTTTGGACTAGATAAAAAGTCCTGAGAATCACTTTGAATGTGGTGGAGTGACAGATGCTCAAAAGTTAAAGGTGGCTAAGTCTAGATTGAGAGGACCAGCACTTACCTAGTGGAAATATGTTTAGAATGAGAGGGATAAAGAGGGTAAGAGCCCTATTGTGTCATGGAAGGGTATGTTGGCCAAGCTAAAATAGACCTATCTCCTAGAGGACTATAAAGTTTAGATGCATAGAAAGAGACAAAACCTCAGGCAGAAAGACCTTGAAGTCCAAGAATATATAGAGGAGTTTTAGAAGTTATGTTTAAGATCCAAGATAGTGGAGGATGAAAGAATTAGATTAGCCAGATATCAAAATGGGCTCAAATGGTCTATACAAGAGGAGATGAGTCTTACTACCTTAACCAGTGTGAGACAATGCTATCAACTAGCTTTAAAGATAGAAGAAAAGAGAAAGATAAAACATGATCAAACCTCTAGAGGAAGAGGTAGGGGAAAATAAAATAGAGGAAGAGGCAGCTTTGCAAGTAGAGGCAATGACTATAGGTCCCAAGGAGAATCTAAATTGACTGAGATAGTCAATAAGACCAGTGGAAGAGGTAGCATGAGTAGAGGAAGAGGATTCCAAGGTGGAGGAAGAGGTAGATTTGGAGGTTCAGGTAGAGCCTCACACTTTGCAAACATGAAATGCTTTCATTGCAATCAATTGAGCCATCTAGCCTATAGATGCCTAGAGAAGGCTTCTAGCTCACATGGTGAGAAGAGGGTAAATTACATTGCCCAAGAAGATAATAACAGTGGTAAATCTCCTGAAATCAACCTTGATTCAGAGAGTGGGGAGAATCTCATGATTAGGAGAATACTCATTAAAGAGCCTATCAAAGAAGAAGCTAAGCAAAGGAGGGCACTTTTCAGAGTAAAGTGCAAGATTCATGGAAAATTTTGTAAGATGATCATAGACTCAGGGTCTACTAATAATATTATCTCAAAGGAGGTAGTCAGCAAATTAGGATTGACAAAAAATCTCCATACAAACCCATATAGAGTGACATGGTTGAATAAGGGTCAGCATATTTTTTTTAATGAGCAAGCATGGGTTAATTTCTCAATAGGAAAGTATGTGGACAAAATCTTATGTGATGTACTCCCAATGGATGCATTCCACCTACTCTTAGGTAGGCCATGGCAGTTTGACAGGAAGATAGTTCATGATGGAGAGAAAAATTCTTATTCTTTCAAGAAAGATGGGGTCACTTATAAAATTCAGTCACTTGTGGATGATGAGGGATCTACATCAACAGAGTCTAATGTCTTATTGCAGGGAGGTAAAGAGTATTTTTAGATAGTAAAGAGTGGAGAAGGAACACACTATGCTATCATTCTTAAGCCTAGTGAAGAGAATAAGGTGGCACAAACACCATTGCCAAAGGAAGTGCAGGAGTTATTGGAAGAGTTTAAGGATATAGTTAGTGATGGGACACCAACAATGTTACCACCTCCAAGAGACATAAGTAATTAGATTGAATTCATACCCGAAGCATCTCTACCAAATAAAGCTGCATACAAGGTGACTCCTGACCAAAACAAGGAGATAGCTAAACAAGTCCAAGAACTTTTGGACCAAGGTCTAATCAGGAAAAGCATTAGCCCATGTGCAGTGCCAGTGGTTCTAGCATCAAAGAAGGGAGGCAAGTGGAGGATTTGTATAGACTCAAGAGAAATAAATAGGATCACTATGAGATATAGATTTCCCATTCCTAGGTTTGAAGATCTTATGGACTATTTGGGAGGAGCAAGGTACTACACCAAATTGGATTTGAAGAGTGGGTACCAGCAAATCAGAATTAAGGAGGGTGATGAATGGAAGATAGAATTCAAGATAACAGAAGGGCTCTATGAATGGTTGGTCATGCCCTTTGGGCTTAGCAATGCTCCAAGAACTTTTATGAGGTTGACGAATGAGGTGTTGAAGGACTACATAGGCAGATTTGTAGTTGTGTACTTACATGACATCCTAATTTTTAGTAAGACCAAGGAGGAACACCTCCAACATTTGCAGATTGTGATGAAGAAACTTCATGAGGAGAAGTTGTCCATTAACTTGGAAAAATGTGAATTTATGAAACAAGAGTTGATCTATCTTGGTTTTGTGGTGTCTCAAGGAACCTTGAAGATGGATCCCAACAAGGTTGAAGCAATATTAAGTTGGCCTACCCCTACATGTAGTTTTGAGGTAAGAAGTTTTCATGGACTTGCCCAATTTTATAGGAAGTTCATTAGAGGCTTTAGTGAAATATGTGCACCAGTCTTAGATACAATTAGGGGTGGAGTGAAAACCAAATTTAAATGGACTCCAAAATATAGTAAAGGTTTTGAGGTATTGAAGAAGAGAGTGACAACACAACCTATTTTGGTTTTGCCAAATTTTGACAATTTGTTTACCCTTGAATGTGATGCAAGTGGTATAGCTATTGGGGCAGTATTGAATCAAGAGAATAGGCCACTAACATTTTATAGTGAGAATTTGAATGAGGCTAAGAAGAGGTACTCTTCTTATGACCTAGAGTTATATGCATTGGTGCAATCCTTAAGAAAATGGAGGCACTATCTGTTGCCAAGGGAATTTGTAGTTTATACTGATAATAAAGCTTTGAGTTTTATCAATTCTCAGGAGAAGTTGAGCAACAAACACCTTAAATGGATGAAATATTTGTAGGCCTATACCTTTACTATCAAGCATAAGAAAGGGCAGTTGAATAAAGTGGCTGATTCTTTGAGTAGGAGACTCTTGACAGTCCAAGAAGTGCAGCTGCAAAGTATAGGCATAGAAAGCTTGAAGGAGCTTTATGAAGGTGATGAGGACTTCTCAGAAGCATACAAGGTATGTAAGGATTTCAAAAACCATTTCCATAGTTAATTTGCAGACTATACTATTCAGAATGATCTCTTGTTTAGAGAAGGGTAGTTATGTATTCCTAAGGGATCTATGAGGGAGAATGTTATTCAATAGAAGAACAATGGTAGTCTAAGTGGGCATTTTGGCCTAAAAAAGACACTAGAACTAGTGAAAAGGTTCTATTATTGGCCTAGGATGTAGAAAGACATCAGGAAGTATGTGGAGCAATGTTTAATTTGCCAAAAAGCTAAGGGTACCTCATCTAATGTAGGTTTGTACCAGCCCTTGCCCATTCCTAATAGGCCTTGGGAATGTATTAGTATGGATTTTATTGTTGGGTTGCCTAGGACCAAGACTGGTTTAGAT
>MU224737.1:7802406-7825286 GCA_018584345.1 Thuja plicata
GAACCTAACAAGATAGGAGGACTCTTGGTTGGAGGGGAAGAATTGAATCTTTCCAAGTGTTAGAGGGTGGATTGAGGAAACCCTAGAGGTCCTAGGAGAGACCTAAGAAGAGTTCAAGAAGACTTAGGAGGTTAATAGAAGTCTCCCTATCAAGATCCTTTAGGATTTTGCAGTATTCTGATATCATCTCTTTTCCCTATTTTCCCTATAGCTTTTCTATTGTTTTCAATATTCAAGGCTTCTCTAAAAGCCTGTGCAAGAGTCCTCACATCTATAGATCTCAATTTATATCCAAATTTGGGATCAAAATTATTTAGATAAAAGACTAAACACATTGCATCATTAGGCTTTAGGTAATGTAGAATCTTTTTCAACACCTTAATAAACCTAGTATTAAAATCTAGAATAATCTCATTTGGATTCTTTTATATTGTTTTTATTTCTCCCAAATTGAATTTGGAATTTGCATGGTCCCCATAGTTTTCCTTGAAAGCTCTTTGAAATTCCTACCAATTCCCAATATGACCATCTGACATGCCTTTATACCAATCTCTGGCATTTTCAAGCAACAATTGCATAAATAAATTCATAATTACATCCTCATGTTGGACCTCAAAATTGTCCAACACATTTCTAAATTCCCTAAAATGATCTTCACCAGACACACCTCCATTTCCTTAAAACTTAGGAGTCTTAGACCTAAAAGCATTACCAATATTATTTGGATATCATGGGATTATAGTGAAGTCAATTTGTCTATATGTATTTAAATGGATCTATGGTCTTTGGAAAGGGTGATTTCCACAATTCTAGAATTTAACATTATTTTGAGGTGGGATAAAAAATTGTGCATTGTGTTGTAAATTTTGTTGCATAGGGGCAGGTTCAAGATTCAACTGTTAGTTATGTAGCTGCATGAATCAATGCATCAATTATTGGCACTGCCATTATTTATGTATCATTTGTTGATATATTTGATTTTGTGCAGGATTTATTAGCTGAAGTCATGGTAAAGGAACTGAGATTTGGGGAACATATATTTGTTCTACTTGTAAAGGTATAAAAGGCTTAGGAGGGGGAACATTACTACTTTCATTCCATCTTGGTATAGAAAAACCCTCTTGTCTAGTTAGAAAATCCATAGAAGGTTTACGATCTTCTTGATCTACAAAATTTTTCATACCCTGATGTGGTTGTCCTTTACTCTTTCCTTTAGTCATATCATTTAATTCCTTCATTATTTTGAGCAATAGACTTTCTTGACAACATCTCTTTTCTAGTGCATTCATTTTCCATTTTTTAAAGTTCCTTCCTAAGCTCTTTCTATGTGAGTGTTATAATAACTGAGAGGGGTGGGGGTGAATCATTAGCCTCAAAAATATTCCAATAAATCAACCCAAAAAAACATAGTACCACAATATTAAGCCTCTATTTAGCTTCAGTCCTACAAGATGTATGCCTTCAGATAATATTAATAAATAACTACTTCTCAAAGTTCACTTGTTTAAACCTTATTCTTACTATTTAACGATTAGTAGTCTTTCATTTATCGAGATACACTAAATTTCTTAATGTATACCGATCAATCCATATTAGTTATGTGTAATGAAAAACACTAAAGTAATGACTCATAAACACATTGACACATGGATTTTTAATGTGGAAACCATGTTAAGGGAAAAAACACTTGGGACCGGTAACCCAAAATTTTCACTCTTCTAAAGTGAGCTCGGTGAAGAGCCAACCCTGTTAAAGGTTACAAACACACTATTAGGTGTGACCTTGTTAGAGGATTTAATAGAATAGTTTGTCACTTGATATCAGGCATCTCTATGCTACCTTCCTTGTCCAAACTTCTCTGGTTTGTCAAATGGTATCTGGCATCTCATGCTATCTTCATGATCAAACTTTTTGATACTTCTTGGGATATATCTCAATATAGAAAGGATCTTTAAATCCTTCTTGGTTAAGAGACTTTCTGATCCAATGGTTAAATTGAAATATTAAATGATATGTTCACACATACAACTATAAATTTGTAGATTTTCAGATCTATTGTAAGCTCATTATACCTTTCTAATCAATGTATCTTTTCAATACCTTTGCTCCACTTCTTCCTGCTCAGTGATGCTGTGCTTCTATGTTTCTCGGTGTCCGCAGAAATATTTTTCTCTTTCCTCAGCTTGATTGATCATGACTATATGAAGTTGTTCTTCATCAATTTCTCTTCAACATCATTTTTTCTCTATTCACTCCCTCTCATTCACAATGAATTAGATTGTCTCTTTATAGACATGATATCATAGTTTCTCTCTTCTTGATTTTCTTGTTCTTCGTGTAATCCGCAATCTTAGCCAATCTTTCTTTAAAGCTTTACTCTAGTTTTATCCCTTAGATTTCTCCTTGACAACTGGATAAAATAGATTTAAATCTTTTACTTATCTCTGGATTTATCTTGTCAATGAAAACAAAATCAACAAACCGTTAAGTCTATCTTTAGCTCTACCAGCTAAGTATTTTTTCATTTCTAAACTTCAGTTAGTTTTGGTGTTTAACTCTTGTTAGCTTCAGTCAACACTTCATTTCTCGTCGGGCTTCTCCATTGGTGTTGTCTGTCCATTGGGTAACACTATAATTCTGGCCATCAGTTATGCTTGTGATTCTTCTCATCAGTAATGCATGTCTATTTTCTTGCTCGAGCATCACTGTGACTTCACTTTCAGTTTACTCTGTCCGTTGGTGTGCACTACCCATTGGTGTCTATATTCACTTAGTGAATGCTGATCATTTATGCATTACTGAAAGAATCATCTTTATCTCTCTGATTCTTTGAAGTCTTTGACACTTTGAATATAACCAATCAGATTATATCAAGTTGACATCAATGAAAATACAATCCATTAACTAATTTAATGTCTTGTGTTATCTTTCTTCATTTTAGTGACCACCTTAACATCTTCAAACATTCAATTAGTTATGGTTCATCAGTGAGTTCTCTAGTTTTAACCTTTGAGGAAGAATTTGAAGTTTCCTTAGCATACAAAATTCTATCCTCATCCTTGGATAGCTCAAAATTATTGTTAAAGAAAATATGTTTTGGCTTTTCAATTTTAGTATCTATTAATAGATTGTTAAACATATTTTCTTGAATGGCTTTAGCCGATTCCTCTTGTTTCAATTTCTCCTTTCTAGTCTCCCTAACTAATGTTTCTTGAAACTCCCTAGCTACTTCCTTAATTTGTAGATTAAATTTCCTAACCATTTTAGCTTGAGACTCTTGAATATTCTTAGGATCTTTAGGAAGTTCGGTATAGGATGAAACTTTGAAACCCATATCCTTATCAACATAAATCTAATTACCATCATTGTCTTAAAAATAATAACCAGAGCCTTTTGGTATCCCAAGATGGTTTCTATGGGTCTTAGGAGATAAATCATTAGAAAATAAATACTTATATCCTGACATTAGAGGAGTATATTATGAACTCTCAACATTTGAAACATTTTTATTAGGACAAAAGGGAATATAAGTACCAAAAGGTGAAGATGGATTACTTCTCAAGTCCTTTTGTTGCTATTTTTTCCATTCATCACATGCTTGTCTGTGAGTCCTCCCCTAATCCAAAGATCTCCTTCCTTCCATGTTTGGTTTTGATTTTTATGAAAAACAAGATTATTTTCCTCTATTTTTTACCAAACACTACATCCTTACTACTTGCAATACAAAATATCCTTTCACTAGACTAAAACAATAGAGTTACCACCCTTCATAGAAAATGTAAATATTTGAAAAAAAATCCTTTTAGAAAAGAGAAAAAAACCTTAAACTATATTACTTTCACTAATCACACTCTTTTCCCACACATGACCACTAGTGAAAATAGGAGGGAAAAAGTAAATATATCTTCACTTGTTTAACAAATTTCCCAAAAATAAGTCCCCACCAGAGTCGCCATTTATGTTAGTGTTTTTTCTTGTTACCCTCAATTCTAAAAGATCACTGACTTCAGCTATGACTGTCAAGGAACACAATGAAATCAATCACTACTTCATCCACAAACAATGAAACAAAAAATACAACAATAAAAAGGTCAATTGACCTTCTACACTTTAAACTCCATGAAATTTAGGTGGATGTACCATTACTTCATCTACTTTCTCAAATAACTCTTATACAATATCCTCAGTATTGTACCACATGGATATAATTATTAAACTTCAATAATTTACGTGACAAACAAAGCATATGACAATTTAATATTTTAAATTTGCTTCACCATACTTTTCATGAATCACCTATGACGAGTGCCTAATATACTTAGGTTACAAAGTCAAATCAAAGCATGAAATATTTGATAGTATAGTCCATTAATTTCTCAATCACAGAATTAAAAGAGAATATGCCTTAGATATAAATTCCTTTTTTCTGTGGATGAATATTATCCAATTCATAACAAAGTATAAACTTTCACTTTAAATTATCTCAGCATTTTTAATTCTTTCCTTAAAAGACAACAAAAGATAGAAAAATCATTTCTGAAACCTCAGAGAGACAAATTGAGACAAATCCTTAATTTTTATTCATTTCATAAAGAGTCAACTTTAATACAAAGATATACCACCAAGCATTAATTTCTAATCTACTGTCAAACACTATACATGCTTTTTCAGAGAATGCATAACTTGAAAACGTATTATACTGTCTTTAACATAGACTGACTTCACAAAATAAAATTGGGAACCCTTCACAAGTGATCATGAAATTCCTTTTATAGACTAAGGAATGCAATAAGATGCTAATCACTTAGGGAAGAAATAATAGCCCAGGAAAACCTCTTGAAACCCTCAAATTTTCTGAATGCAGGAATTGGTATCAATAGAATGGCCTTTGGCACCTTTTTCAGATATTTAAATCAATTGATCTAAATATCTCCTTCTGATTCATCAAATTTACTTGTATTGACCTGACCTATATCTTTATGGTGATAAAATCCCTTTGTGAAAAAATAAAATCAATGAAAACCCTAGTTAGCAAGCGAACAAATAAAAAAAAATCCTAATTTTCAATCACGCACCAAAAATGATCAATGGTCCTGATTAGATCCTTAATCAGGTTTAAATTCTATTCGTTGATCCCCTTTAATCTCTACTTGGGCACCAATCAAAAAGATAAAAAATTAGCTCAATCAACCTCCCCTTTACCACCATGTGGAAGGCCTTGATTGGCCTTTGAAACCACTTGTTCACCACCACAACATCACCAACCCCACCAAACCTATCTCCAACCCCAGGATATGTGGCACCATCCCGTGATCCCACACTCCATATCTTCCCTACATCTTTCTTTACGAGATCAGGAAGACCATTAGATTTGGGCCCTAGTTAAATTGCTTTGTTTCACCTCTCCTACCATGCATCACCACATCATGATCCCACAACATTTTTCTTTCCTTTTCATATTGATGGAGGGATCCTGAGACCTTGACACTTTCCAACCTACCCAACTATATGCTTCACTACTCGGTAGGCCCACACTATCACACATCATAACCTCGCTATCTTGACATGCTTCTCTCTCCTTGTCACTCTTCTTCATGGAATAGCGATGATGTGCCACCTATCATTCTTGGCCCAACCAAATATAGGGACCTTCTCTCCTTTCTTATCACTCTTCTTTGAAGTATCCTGGAATCATGCCACTTGTCCTTTGATCTAACTATGGGCCCAATTAACCACGTGTTTGACCCAACTGCTTGCCAAAATGTGCATGCCTTTTTTTCACTTCATACTTGTGTGCTAGGACATAAAAACATAAAGGCACTCCCTAGCATGGCCAATGTGGGACAAATACCTTAGATCATTTCCTTTAATAAAATAGGGCACATAGTGCACCATTAAACTCTTCTCTTTTCCTTCATTGCAGACCTGCACAGAAACTCCTTGACTTGAGTAGATCTATCCTTGCCATCTCCATCAGATTCCTGAGCCAAAAAATAAAATCATGAAACCCTTGGTTAATTGGTTTTCTGTGACAAGCATGGAAAATACACTCTACAAAACCACTAAACTAGTAAACATGGGGCTACAAATGGATAAAAAGGAAAAATTTAAAGAGGGGAACATACCTACAAAGTGGCCTTTCATGAAACTCACAAGGTACTCAAACATTTTCTATCAAAACCTGTGTATTTCTAAACAAGTGTAGCAAGGTGCTTCCATGCCTTAGGAAAAATTTAACATGGTAATCGTAAAATTTTATAGTGCCAATAGGTTCTTCTGTACATACCTTGGTTTCTTAGTTGTATAGTTCGGTGTTGATTGAGTATCTTCTTCTTCTTCTTTCTTTTTTTCTTTTCTTTTTTTCCTTTGTATCAGATTCATACTTAATGTGTCACTCAGGGATCTTATGAAATTCTTCATCAACCTTCACATCTACACTCTCCACAATTATTTTTGGTCTCTTGTTGTAGCACCAATATTATTTTATTCTTGTATAATAACCCAAAAATATTCCTTCATTCACTCTGCTATCAAATTCTCCAAGATTATCTTCATATTTTTGTGAATGTAGCACTTGCTACCAAATATTTTTTAGTACTTAACTATAGGTTTTCTCCCATGCCATAATTCATACAAATTCTCTCCATATTTCCTCTGGTATAGAACTCTATTTAAGCGTATACAAGGTAGTATGTACTACTTCTCTCCAATAGATTTCTGGTAGACATGCCTCCTTCAACATAGTTCTTGTTGCTTCCTGAATTGTCTGATTCATTCTTTCCACAACACCATTCTGCTAGGGTGTTCTTTCTTCTGAAACTGTATCTTAATACCATTATTTTCACAAAAACATTCAAAAGCATCAAATGTAAATTCTCCTTTTTCATATCTCAAAAACATAATATTTCTACCACAGTGAATCTCAACTCTAGCCTTAAATATCTTAAACTTCTCAAATGCCTCAGATTTGTCTCTAAGAAAATAAACACATGTCATCCTTCAATTGTTATAAATAAAAATTATAAAACACATTTCACCTTGAAATCTCTTTGTTCTAGTAGGACCACAGAGATCAATGTGCACAATCTTTAGTAAACCGGTAGATGAATAGTATTTTGTCTTGAATGATTCTCTTCTCTGCTTCCCTTCTTGACCACCCTTGTAGATAATGTTTTCTAGTTTATACGGTCTGGGTAGATCTCTCACCACATGAGATGAGCTTATTTTCACTAGATTATCAAAGTTTATATGACACATACTTCGATGCCAAATCTAAATGTCATCGGTTTGAGAAAGTAAACAACATCCTTTTGATGCTCCTTCTAGATAGTATATGTTCCTTCCCGTTCTTTTCCTAATTGTAATTAGATCTCCTTATCCTTTCCTAATTTCACAACCATCATTTTTGAAAATGATATCATATCCATTTTCAATCATTTTCCCAACACTCAACAAATTATGATACAAATCCTTCACATAATAGACATCGTTAGTGTTATTCTTTCCATCAAAAGTAGTAGAGCCTTTACCAACAATGTAAGATTCTTTTTCATCACCAAATATAACATGACAAACATCATACTTTCTAAGTGATACAAATTTAATTTTATCTCTGGTCATATGATGAGAATAGTCACTATCAATTAACCATTCATTTTTGTTTCTTTTAACATACAATGAGATTTTAACACCATCATCAATTTTAGCACAAAGGTTAGTAATTTATCAATCTCTGATTTATCATCCTCTTCAACATAAAACAAAAAAATCTTCTATCTCTAATTCACCATCTTCATTCACATAGTAAGCTTTCTTATTGAACTTCTTAAACTTTTGTCTAGGACCTTTCTTTGGACACCTAGTTTCCAAATGACCAATTTTACCACATGTAAAACATTTTAGAGGTAACATACCTTTATACTCTATGGTACCTTTCTTAAATCTCCTTTAAAACATTTCTTTGAATTCTTTTGCATCATCACCATCTAAGTCATCATGTGATTTTTTTTTTGAATTTCATTTCAAATCTTCTCTTGTCTCTTCCAAACTTTCTTAACTCATATTTTGTCAAGGCACCAAAGTATTATTCTTTGGTAAACTTATTTGGATCATATACCTCATCAATTGCTGAGATCTTGTCACTCTAGCTGGCCATTAATGTCATCAAGATCTTCTCCATAAAGTATTCATCGGTAATAGTTCCTCCTTGCTTCTTGACTTCATTCACTGCATTTTCAACCCTTTGAAAATTCCTTTTGATATCTTCTCCATCTTTCATTCTTAGATTCTCATAATGTCTTTTAGCTATTAGTTTCTTAGATAAATTAACTCTATCATTCCCCTCATAGATTTCTTTCAGCTTTTCCCAAAATTCATAAGTAGTTTTCAAAGAATTAACCTTTTCTAGTTCAGTCTTTGATAAAGCACTAGTAATAGCATGCCTTGCTTTTTCATTTTACTCATATGCCTCAATTTTGTCCTGAGTGGTAATTCCATTATGAGGAAATACATACTTGGTCTCCACATGCTTCCAAGTCTTGTAACCAATTGATACCAAGTATTCATTCATCTAATCTTTCCATAAAATATAAAATGATCCATCAAACAAAGAGATAGTCAATTTGTGTGCCATCAGATCTACCTCAAGAGGTTAAGATTTTTCATTAAGGAACCAAGCTCTAATACCAATTGTTGAACATGCTGAATAACTAATAAGGGGGGAGGTGAATCAATTATTCCCACAAAAATTATAAAAAATTTCTTTTTTCGTTCAACTCTTAATCAATAGTATTATCAACTTTAGATTCTTTGGTTAAGCACATCAAAAATCCACATAAAATGTAAGAATTAAGAACACATAAACACTAACACAGAGAAAAACATGATTTTTATGTGGAAAACCAAGATGGGAAAAACTATGAAGAAGATGATTCTCATGAAATGTAAAACACATATTAAGGTGACACTACTATGGTGATTTTTACAAAGTCTCGCTGCCATATTCACAAATGCTCACTATCAATACATAAAGACTCACTTTCAATACACAAAGGATCAATGCCAATATAAAAATACTCACTATTGATACACAAAGGCTCACTAATGATACAAAAAATCCCACTCCCAATAAAAAGGCTTACTGCCAATATAATAAGGCTCACAGCCAAAAATATGAAAAGACATAGAATCCACCACTGAGATCAAGACACTATTGCACAGGAATAAATATTCACTATCCCTTTGCATATCATGATGCATGAGTCTTATTGGATACATATATTGATCCACACAAAGATTCTAATCCTTAATATCCAAAAACTAAATTCCTCGCTCTTATATATACAACATCATGAACTCTACCAGGTTGACAAGACTATTTAAAATAGGTCACGCCCAAATATTCCCGTGGTGGTAAGGAATGAAATGAGGACCACATAAAACATTACAACATGCCTCATTCCAACCAAAACATTACACCATCTCTAAAGCACATGGTACCAAAAAATATGATTATCATGTTACACACATGAAGTTGGGACCAAAAAATACAAAGGATACACATCTAAATATGAACGATCCAATCAGCCATATGTTGCATCCAATGAAGAACCCTCATCAAAACCTGTCAGTGACAACTGAAATAGACAGACTATTAGTGCACATCAACCAATATGCAAAACTAGTCGGCTACACAGAAACTGATACACCAAGAGTCTGGAATAAGGATATGTTGACATCAATGACAAAATTAATGACAACATCATAGACCACATCAACCTCACATTCTAATAAATTCTTCATAATTATAATTCCTGCCAAAAATTAATTGTCATTGATGCAACCCATTTGTATAGCGCACATCAATAATCTAAAACAACTATAATCATTAATTATTTATCCAACATACCAGAGACAATCTAGTTGCAACCAATATCACCTTAGATTAAGGGAAGTGAATTATATCCCATGCTAATACTCCCCATCAGATAAAGCATTCAACTTAGTTACCAGAACAACTAGTACCAGGATCCAATACCATAGAGCTCAACTCACCACCATCTTTCATCTTCCATACCATAGCTACCTTCTAATATTCACACTATACTGCAACTTTATTATCATTTACTAACTTCACTTTAGCATCAAATGATTTGCATGCATTAGCATAATGACCGGTCTGAGCACATTTGAAACAATTGACATTCCTCTAACCTGATCTTACTAATTGAACTCTAGATCTACACTAATTAGCCTTGTGACCATAATTTTGACATACATAAAAATTCACATGAAAAATATTGTTCATTCCATTCTTCCTAACCAGATTAGAAACTTGACTTATACATTGATTTTTTTTATAACCAAACTTATGATAATTAAAGCATTGAACCTCGTGTTCCTTCCTCATCTTATAATCAACAAATTCATGACCAAGGTTATTTAATAAGAAACAATAACCATTAAAATATAAGTAACTTTGAGAATTTGGTTGCTTAACTAGAGCATTTCTTGTAGATGTATTCAAATTCTTGAACTTTCTTGCAACCTTAGAATTTGCCTCAGTTTCAACTTCCTTCTTTTTTCTTTTCTTCTTCAGATCTGAACATTCACCAATGAAACATAACCCTTCCTTGTCCTTTTGAATTTTTTTCAAGGTTAAAATTTGATCCAAAATAATACTTCTCTCACAAACCTTTTCTTCAGATCTCAACTTCCTTAATTCCAAATTCAACTTTTAATTTTCATCTGACTTCTTCTTGATGATGTCATTCATATTTTCTTCAATCTTATGTCATTCCTCTATTTTATGATTGATAATGTTCTATAGGTCTCTTTTGGTCTTGTTCCAATCTTATAACTTCTTTTCGAACTCTTCTTTGATAAATTCCTTAGTACTTTTACTATCACTTAGCTTCTTTTCTAGATTTTCAACCTTTTCTTTTCACTCCTTTAATTCTTGAATTACTTCCTTGTGCCTTGCTTTGAATTTCCAGATTTGATCCCCCATCTTTGAGATACATGCATTCACTTCCTTTAAGTTTTGTTTCAGCTCCTCATTCTCTAATGTAGTGCACTCAATGTCGCTCATCATGATCTGCCAATCTTCATCAAAATTGTATTGTCCTTCCATCTGTTCAAATATCCTAGATCTCCCTCAAGCGGTTAAGATCTATATGTAAGGGACCAAATTTTAATAGAAATTGTTTAACATTCCAAATAATTTAGAGTGCGGGGGGGGGTGAATCAATTATTCCAAAACACTTTCTAAAACTTTTACTGATCTGGAATACACATAAATTGTTCAAATAATTAAGTCTGATAAAAGCATTAAATAACAAGAACAATAAACACCATAACACTAGATATAACATGAAAACCTAAACTAGGAAAAAAAACATAGAAAAACAAATTCTCATGAAATTAAACACTAGTTAGGGTGACACCAGTTAAGGTGATTTTTAGAAGGGATCACTATCGATTTTTCTCATTATTGTTTGGATCATTGTTGGTTGGGATAACTACCCAGAAATAAGAAAGGCTAACTATCGATACAAAATATGTAATACCAAATAGTGTCTTACAAACAAGATGTGAACTAAAGTAATTAAATCTACCTATGCATGAAATAGTTCCATTTGATAGAACAATAATCACCATCAGCAGTAGATCAAGTATAGATCTTCTTCTATCATATACCAAAACTTATGCAACATAGTATGTAAAGCCTTCTCTTGATACCACTATAATTCTTCACTCAACTTCCTTCTTCTTACACACTGATGTCATAAATTCATCGAGAAAAACTCACACAATGTCACCTTTAGTTTTTATCTCTCTCACACACACACCTTAGATAAAAATAATAATTTCTCTATTTATATATACATCTGATAAGTTAACTACATATGTCATCCAAACCAAAAAAACATATCAGCTACAAGACAAAAGATATTATAATTTTATTTAACATACTACCACTAAACCTAAATATAGGTGATACATAAGATGTCTTCATACCACGTTACTATGAGACCTAAAGATAGGTCACCCTTAAGATATGCACATTACATAGAAAAATTAAAAAATATAGGTAAATTCTGGAACCAACAGAACACCACAACCAAGTCAATTACATGATCACCAAAACTTTTGAACCAACTGATAGATAAAACATGATAGGATCTATCCAGAAACAAAATATAACTATTGTACGAAAAAACATTTGATGAACTAAAATAATGTCTAGGTAGAAGGGATACCTAGAAGAACTCTGAAACTCAATAGTCAACAAGTACCATAAAAATTTCATGCTTCAGCGGTCACCAAAATATACATATGTACCAAAGAGATCAATTCCAATAATAGGAACAAGTACACTGGCCATCATAATCAAAAATTGTACATACTAAATTTGTTCTGCATATAACCAAACTACCAATATCTAACTAACAACCAATAAACAACCAACTGATACTGCCAATAACTAACCGACACAAATATCAAACTGGTATAAAGGATTTGACATCAATGAAAACAATGTCAAAATATTCTCAATATGTTTAACACATTTTGACATCTTAATTCAATTAAATATCTTATAATATCATACTCATGCTAGTTAATATGTCATCCCTTCTTAATATGTTTCACCCATAAAACATGAGAAGAAGCCAAAGAGTATGATTGCAAAAACTTATTCCAAATAGGATATCATAACCAATCATCTAACCTTCTATGGCTTCCTCCTAATATTATAATAGAAGGGTAAATCCTAATGAATGCCTCAACTCTTGATATAATTAATTATAAATAGATCTGAAATACATTATCAGAGTTTAAATACCTATTACAATGATAATCACCATTCTTTATGTATACCTCCTACTAATAATACAATAAAAGGGTAAATTCTAATGAAGGCCTATTCAAATCATGATATAATCTATAAAAAACTATCTACATGACTTAATATAACTATAATAAGGTGTGTGTGCCACATGTTGACATAATTATTCATTTAAATATCTTATAATATCATACCCCTAGTTAATATTCTATCCCTTATTAATATGTTTCATTCATGAAACATGAGAAGAATCCAAAGAGTATGATTCTCATAAATTATTCTAAATATGATGCAATAATCAATCATCTAACCTTCTATCATTTATCCCTATTTTTTTTGCTTCATAATTACTGGATTGCATTTCTAAGACATAATTGATCCTTGATAATAATAATTCATCAAAAAAACACTAGAAGAAGCCAAAGAGTATTATTGTTACAAGTTATTACAAATATTTTGTCATTTTCATTCATCTAACCTTCTCCCATATTTCTTTCATCCATTTGATTCCATTCCATATCATAGTAAGTCCTTCTTTTCTTCTATGAGCAGTCATTGAATTTTTATACCATTGATAATTATAATTGTATATACTCAATGATTCTTCTCTCTCACAATGATGTGGATGTTTATATACTATACACTTTGTTATCATTAGAACCTTTTATGATTCTTCACTATTTTTTATCAAATTATAGATAAAGAAATTAATTTTTATGTTGATATAATTTTCAAGGAAAACTAAGCAAGAAATGAGATTACATTGGAGAACATAATGCAAGGAATAATAATAAATGACATAAGCATGCAAATTTTACAATAACAAATATATGCATTCCATTTGTATATATTGAGAGGAATATAATATTGAACATACCCCTACTTAAACAACTTTCTCTTAAACTATACCAAATTGTTGAGGGTAAAAATATTAAAAAATTGAAATGAAAAGAAAGAGTGCATATTATTTACAAATTACAATGATAAAAACAAAGAAACATTTCATTATTGAATACTCAAAACATAAAACATCCAAAGAGAAAATAATAAACATTAAAAAATATTCTCAATAATATAATTAATTAATACATGTAAGGGAAGGTGCCCACCTATTTCCCATGTTTTATTTGTTTTTCATTGGATTTCACCAATGAAAAATCTACTTAAAAATCATCTAGTGGACCAATAACTGCCCATTGTTGTATCCAATAGCTGGGGGAAAATGTATTAATTAGATCAATTGTACAAATTTATTGGTACCTATAGATCCATCTACCATGATAATTTGTAGAGCCATACATATTTAATTTAAGGCTTCAAATTATCCCTTTCTAGTTTTGCTTCAAGCTCTCGAGTGTTGTCACCGACTATCTCAAAGAGCACATTTTCCATTATGGATACTATCTGGTGTCACCATGAATCCTTTAAAAAATTTGCAGGCATTCTCTCCATGCTTATGTATGGTTGTGACATATGACACTATTTTTTATCATGGGTAGCTTAATGACAAACCCAATTTTGTTTTCCAAAACATTTTTGCATGCTCTCCACATGTTAGCTCATTGAAATCTTTCAACACTTTTGAGTTGTGGGTGTTCCATGATGCACTTCTACTACGTATTTTTCTTTTATTCCTATTTTTTTCATTCACCATAAGTTTTCAAGGATTTAAACATTCTACGAAGGAGCATAGGTCACGTCTTTTGAGGTTAGCTTTTGAAGGAGGTAACATTTTTTCTCTGTCATTATCATTGGTTGAAGGCAATTACAATCTCACAGTTAGATGATTTATGGTCGAGGTCATGGAAAGGTTCATATTGAATCATTTTTGCATGTGTGAAATATAAATCATTACAAGGAAATGAAATGGACCAGTAAAGTGGTTGAAAATGCAACCTTTAGGAGTATAACCCCATGTCCCCACGTGGCTTCTTATGCACAATATCTACTAAAATTTAAGTAGTTAGAGTGTTCCCATGAAAATTTTAAATTAGGAGGAAAGGATAAATTGGAATCTTTTCCTATTAAAGTGGAGCTGCAACTACTTAAAATCTCAAAATAAGCTGTGAAAAGGGGGGGGTCTGAAAATAAGCAGCAACTCCTTATTAGAAAAATGACATATGTCTTCATCATTTTTCCCTTCTTTTTATTTTCCTAAATTTTCTCTTTCAAAATTTTTCTTGCAACAAAAATTATTCAAACTTTCATTTGAAATTTCCATTTAAAACAATGCTTAAAAACAAGTAGCAAATTTTGTTTCTATGGGGCCACCAACTCCACAAATTACTGCTAAAAATGTTGAGCAGCAACTACTAGCCAAAATAAGCTTAGCAACTTCATGGGGACCTTCCCTAAATGAAGAAAATGACATAGACCAGTAAAGTGGTTGAAACTACAACCTTTAGGGGTATAAATTAAGGGTAATGGGAATATTTTGGGGAAGAGGGATATTTTCTTGTATATTTAAAAAAGTTGAACTCTATAGTAGGTGCTAGCATTTCTAGATTTAAACAACTTCAAAATTTTAAGCTCTTTATTTTCTCATAGTGGTGTAGGGCACCTCTTGAAAGTTGTATTTTCCTTTCTTTTGTGTTTTTAATAAGGTGCATCCTTTAGATCACCCTTTTGTGTGTGTGGTTGTGTGGGTCTATGATGTAACGTGAAGGACCTAAGGTGAGTTATAAACCTAGGTTCCTGAAACCATAGTTAGACCATGTTAGTTTTGGTGATTTTAGTGTTTTCTTAGAAGTTGTGATTTATTTCCTTAGATAGGTTCTTCTCATTTCTTGAACCTCTCCCACACCCTTGGAGGTTGGTAAGGTTGGCAGTTGCCCAAAATAGCAACTTTCCCATATGTTGCCAAAAAGTTGTCTTTTTGTAAAATGTTGCTCAAAGAATGACAACTTCATTGTAACCAAAATCACCCACTTCTTGAAGGATATGTAATGCCTCGATGATGCTATTAGGTGATATGATGCCTTCCATGAAGATTAGAACTTACAATGTACAAAGCTTGATGTTTAGAGGAGGAAATAGAAGAGCATTTCGAGTCATTTTGATAGTGTATGGCCTGGTACAGATTCATCTTGTGGATCCAGTTGAACAAATTTGTGATGTCTTGAGTTTCTTAAGCATTCCATTTGGTTTGAGTTGTTTTTGTTAATTTTATAAAAATTTATATATTTTACTTACTCACTGTTATGGGTCTCATCTTGCTCAATATCTTCTTCTGGGAAAACATGGGAATATCTGATTTCTGATCTCTTCTTCCAACTCTTGCTCAAGATATTCCCATGTTTTGTGGGAAAATGGATCCTAAAGAATGTATGGATTGGGTAGAATCCTTGGAGAATTATTTTGAATGTGATAATGTCTCTAAAAATTAGAAGGTCAAAATTGCAAAATCCAAAATGAAGGGCCTTGCATTAAGCTAATGGAATTTTCTACAAAATGAAAGGATGGAAGAGAAAAAGAACCATATCTCAACATGGAAGAAGATGTTAATAGAGATAAAAAGATAGTTTGTGCCAGAAGAATATGAGATTACCCTTCATAAAAAGTTGCAAAATCTAAGATATAAGGACCTTGATGTGAGTGGATATACTGAGGAGTTTCATAAGATGACCTTGAAGGCCAAAGTTCTGGAGAGTGAGAAACACAAGCTAGCAAGGTACTTAAATGGTTTGAAATACATTATTCAGGATGAAATGATCCTATTAAACTTGGAATCAATACATAAGTGTTTTCAAATGGTACTGAAGATTAAAGAGAAATAGAAGAGGAGAGGAGAAAAAAATAACAGAGGTAGAGGGAATAATTTCAGAGGTAGGGGTAGGTTAAATTATAGGGGTCCATTTCAAAGGAGTCAAGGGGAGTTTGGTAATCATGAGTTAGAAGGAGAGCACAATAATAGAGGCAACTTCAGAGGAAGGAGATTAAATAGTGGAGGGAGATTTGGTGGAAGAGGACCTAGTGTCTTCATAGGGAAACACTTTATGTGTAGTCAAATTGGACATCAGTCCTTTAGATGTCCTAAAAAGAGTGGAACCAACAGACAAGGAGGGATAGAAGAGTACAACTCACCCAAGAAGATGATATCCAAAGTGTATCCTCCTACCATTCTGCAACTTCAAGACCTACAAATCTAGAATCAGGAGAATGTATCATGATTCAAAGGACACTCCTAAGCATACCTACTACTGCAGAACCACCTAAAAGAAAGTCACTATTCATAACAAGCTGCAAGGTGAACAATAAGGTATGAAAAGTTATAGTTGATTCTGGATCCATTGATAATATTGCATCTAGGGATTTAGTCACTAAGATAAAGTTGAATGTAATTCCTCATCATTTCCCCTATAAGGCTTCTTGGTTGACAAAATAAAAACAAACCATCATCAACAAACAAGTTTGGGTAGATTTAAAGATATGGGAGTATAAAGATAGGGTTCTATGTGATATCACAGAGATGGATGCATGTCATTTATTATTAGGTAGGCCTTGGAAATATAATGTAGATGCTAAGAATGATGGAAAGTCCAATGTCTACACTATAGTTAAGGATGGTGTTGAATATGTGTTGAACCCACTCCATGATTGTGAGAAAGAAAAAAAAGCTACTAGCACTGTCTTATATATAGGGGAGAAAAAATTCATGAAGGTATTAAAATAAATGGATACACCTTGTTATGCCTTATTAATAAGGCCCAAAAAGATACCAGTTAAAGAGCCAAAGTTTAAAGTTCCTATTAGGGAGGTAGGACCCAAAGAGGTCAAAGCATTGTTAGACTAGTATAACGGTATCATAGCTAATAGTAAACCAAAGTCTTTTCCACCTGAAAGGGAAGTAAGTCATTGTATAGACTTCATACCAGGGGCCACTCTTCCAAACAAGGCAGCATATAAGATGACCCCTGAACAAAATCAAGAGATAGCATGAAAAATTGAAGAATTGTTTTCAAAAGGCCTCATTAGGAAGAGTGTGAGTCTTTGTGTGGTCCCTGTAGTCATAGCACCCAAGAAAGAAGGCACATGGATATTATGTATGGAATCTAGGGAAATTAATAGGATAACCATTAGATATAGGTTTCCTATGCCTAGAATAGAGGATTTGATGAAGTGTTTGGGGGTGCAAGTTATTAATCTAGGATAGATCTCAAGACTAGATACCATCAGATAAGAATAAGAGAGGGAGATGAATGGAAGACAACATTTAAGACTACATAAGGCCTCTATGAATGGTTTGTGATGCCTTTTGGCATTTCCAATGCTCCAAGAACCTTTATGAGATTAATGAATGAGGTATTGAAGCCTTTTCTCAACAAATGTGTTGTTGTATACCTTGATGACATTTTGATCTTTAGCAAGACCAGAGTAGAACACCTCAAGCATTTGGATATGGTGATGAGAAAAATCCATGAGGAGAAACTAAAGATAAATATAGAGAAATGTGTATTCCTTCAAGAAGAACTTGTGTTCTTAGGTTTTGTGATCTCCAAGAACAATCTCAAAATGGACCTTTCCAAGGTTGAATCCATCCTCAATTGGCCACCTCCTACTACTCATTCAGAGGTAAAGAGATTTCATGGTTTATGTAGCTTTTATAGAAAATTCATCAAAAATTTTAGTGGCATATGTGCCCCCATTATCAACACCATTAAAGGTGGAAGAAAATGCATATTTTCATGGACTGATGTAGCTAATGAGTCCTTTGAGTTGTTGAAGAAAAATATTGTAGAGAAGCCTATCTTGGTCCTACCATAATTTAATAAATTATTTACAGTAGAATGTGATGCAAGAAATAAAGCCATTGGGGGAGTCTTGAGCCAAGACGGGAGGCCAGTTTCTTTTTTCAGTAAGAAGCTCAATGAAGCTAAACAAAAATACTCTACTTATGACCTTGAAATGTATGCAATGGTTCAGTCACTTAGGAAATGGAGGCATTATTTGTTTCCCAAGGAGTTTGTAGTCTTTACTGATAACCATGCACTTAGCTTTCTAAATAAGCAAGAGAAACTTAATCACAGACATGTGAAGTGGATGGAGTTCTTACAATCATACACATTTTCTATCAAGCATAAGAAAGGGATTGTAAAAAAGGTTGTTGATGCTACTAATAGGAGACACCTAACTACCCAAGCCATTTAGTTGGAGAGTTTTGGGGTTCATGCCATGAAGGATATGTATGTTAAGGTTGAAGATTTCAAAGAGGCTTATCATATTTTTAATGAGATGACAGGCAAATACCACACTTATTTCTCAGATTTTATTGTGCAAGATAGTCTTCTTTTCAAGGGTAGCTCATTGTGTGTCCTAAAAGGATCCATGAGAGAAAACATTATTAATGAAAAGCATTGTTGGAGCCTAGCTAGTCACTTTGGGGTGGACAAAACATTAGAGCTGGTTAGAAGGTTCTACCACTGTCCCAAACTGCAGAAATATGTTAGGAGCCTTGTGGAGAGTTGTTTAGTCTTCTAACAAGCCAAAGGAAACACCTCCAATGTAGGGTTATACACTCCTTTACCCATCCCTTCAAAAAATTTGGATTCAGTAAGTATGGACTTTGTCCTAGGTCTTCCTAAGACCAAATATGGATTTTATAGGATTTATGTTATAGTTGATAGATTTTCAAAGATGACACACTTCATTCCTTGTAGGAAAACCCATGATGCATCCCACATAGCTGGATTATTCTTTAGATAAGTTTTGAGACTTCATGGACTCCCACTCTTAATCATTTCAGATAGGGATCCTAAGTTCTTAGGCCATTTTTGGAGAACTCTATGGAGAAAGTGAGGGACAAATGTATCACTATCCTCTGCATATCACCCATAGTGTGATGATCATATATAAGTCATCAACAGATCCCTTGGAAACCTTCTGAGATGCCTCACACAAGAAAATGGAGCCACTTGGGATACTATCATAGCACAATAAGAATTCTCATTCAATGATTTAGTAAATCAGAGTACTGGTTTAACTCCATTCTAGATTGGATATGGTACTCACCCTAGAGGGGTATTGGAACTCAGGTATATCAAAGACATGGACAAAAGGAGTGCACTGGCTAAAGAATTTTTTGAAGTGATGAACAATATCCATGATCAAGTACAAATCAAATTGCAGCATACCACTAAGAAATATAAAGCACATGCTAACAAAGAGAGGAGAGACCTACAGTTCAAAGTGGGAGATTTAGTGATGACCCACCTTAATAAGGAGAGACTACCTAAAGAAAAATACACAAAGCTCATGATGAAAAAGCTTGGCCCTTTCAAGATTCTTAAGAAATGTGGCAATAATGCCTATAGAATTGATCTACCTTCTCACATTGTCTTATCACCTATTTTCAATGTTGCCGATATCTATGCTTACAAAGGTGAATTTAGTACTATTGATCTTCTAGATACTCCAGAGCCTCCTACAATCCAACCACTCAAGGACATGCCACAAGCAACTCTTCTTGAGATTTAAAGCATCCTAGACAAGAGAGTGAACAAGAAAACTAGGAGAGGCACTTACTATGAATACTTATTCAAATGGAAAACCCAACCCACTAAAGATGCTACCTGGATGACCCTTGAAGACATTCAGAAGATAGGTTATCCACTTGAAGTACTCCCAACTCAAGAGACTTGAGTTACTTTTGCCTTGGGGAGTATCATGCAGGGCACCTCCTAAAAGTCTTATTTTCCTTTATTTTGTGTTTTTAATAAGGTTCATCCTTGAGATCACCCTTGTGTGTGTGTGGTTGTGTGGTCTATGATGTAAGGTGAAGGACCTAAGGTGAGTTATAAACCTAGGTTCCTAAAACCATAGTTAGACCATGTTAGTTATGGTGATTTTACTGTTTGGTTAGAAGTTTTATTTTATGTCCTTAGATAGGTTCTTTTCATGTATTGAACCTCTCCCACACCCTTGGAGGTCGGTAAGGTTAGCATTTTCCCAAAAATAGAAACTTTCCCATATGTTGCAAAAAAGTTGTCTTTTTGCAAAATGTTGCATGAGAAACTTTTGCAAAATGATGCTCAAAGAATGAAAACTTCATTGTAACTAACCTCACCCACTTATTGAAGCATATGTAATGCCTAGATGATGCTATTAGGTGATATGATTCCTTCCATGAAGGTTAGAACTTACAGTGTATGGAGCTTGATGTTCAGAGGAGGAAATATAAGAGTGTTTTGAGTCATTTTGATAGTGTACAACCTAGTATGGATTCATCTTGTAGATCTAGTTTTAGAAATTTGTGATTTCTTGAGTTTCTTAAGAATTCCAATTGGTTTGAGTTTTTTTGGTTAAGTTTATTAAAAGTTATAGATTTTACTTACTCACTGTCTAAGAAACCAAGGTTTACTGGGTCAGTCACAAAGATGTGATCCCAACTTGAGATTTATCTAGTGGATCTACTTAGCCACTTGGAAAATATAAGTTAGGATCATGGTCTTTAAAAATCCTAAAGCTCAGACACTCAATGTTAGTCCTACTATTTATGAGACAAAGCCCTAGGCTAATTATCTCTATGTAATTATCCTAGCTCTTTGGTACAATCACATCATGCGCAATATGTGTTTGGGAGGATCAAACCAAGGGTCTTTATAGACTATTTTTGGGTATAATAATCCATCTAAGTCTCTGCATTCACTCCATGAACCCATCTTCGACCACTTACTTAACAAACCAAGCCTAACCTAGCTAATTATGCTTGTGTGCTTTGTGAGAGTTCAAGGGTACAAGAGTGGAGTGAAGTGTTAAGGATTTGATGGGTTTAAAAACTCCATAAATGGTGTCTAGGAACCCCATCATATATATTGGGTCCTTCTATAGTTGAAATTTAAGTCCAAAAAACCCTCTGGTTAGGGCTACAAGGAACCCTAGGCCAATTAGGATTCAACTATCTTTGGGTATATAAGACCAGATCAATTGGTGGATTCTTGACCCTTGGGGTCTATTTGAAGTCTCCAATCACTTAGGACAAGATTTCTAAGTCTCTGGTAAAGGTTTATACTATTTGTCTTGGTTTAGGGAAGGTGTCCCTAAAGGAAAAATTATAGAGTTCTACAACTTGGCTTGGAGAGTCGGGAAAGGATAGGGGAAGCATATTGATCCCTTTGGCAAGTAAAAATAAACCCTTGGAAGACATTTGTGGAGTTGGGGTCTCCAATAAAGGATTTTGAAAAGTTGACAAGGAGTTAGAGCCCACTTAGGTCTTCTTGCAGTGCTCTATGCATCACATAGATCCTAGCATTCTTATTTGACTATTAATAGAAGTTAGTGTATCAAACTTTTCTCTTAGCCTTTACAATGTATGTCATTGCTATTTTTTTAATATTTTATTTACTTTTCTTTGTGGGAGCCAGAAAGAAGTTGAGTCCACTTTTTGTCCAAAAAGTTGAAGCATTTTCCTTATTTCTCAGAGTTCATCCCAATTGACCAAAAATTTTGAAGCACTTGTAGATTGAATATTTAAAAAATTTAGCAATAGTAAATTTAGTATTCAAAGTCAAGTTTCTAAATATGTTATTTATAATAATTACTCAAATAATAGAAATTAAATTTTAGTAGTTGTTTCTAAAAACCACTATTTAAAGCCACTTTTTTAGGACCTTCTATACTTGTGTACGACAACCATAATTTGACCTAAATGAAATTATTTCTTGAATCCTTTAAGGATATTATTTCTAAGACACTCAAGATTGATGAGCATGTTTTCTTGTAATTTTTACTTGAATATTTTTCTACTATTTTTTTATTGGAACTAATTTCTATTTTGAAAACCCCTCGTATACGGTAAGCATAAGTTAACTTAAACTTATCATTTTTTGATTTTTCTTTTTTTTTTCAAAGTGAAAAGAATAATCTATAGCTTGATGTTGTTGGAATAATGATACATTTGGCATCAGTGAATGCACTTAGTGAAAACACTTATTCGGTTTTGAATGCTTACCGAGCTCATCACTCAGCCCACAGCCTATACCGAGCATTCAGCAAAGCTCACCGATCAAACAGTTCAAACCGAGCAGTAAGGCAGTCA
>MU224737.1:7825729-7849647 GCA_018584345.1 Thuja plicata
TCTTTTGTAAATCTCTTAACCGAGTGCATACTTCATTGTATGTTTGTAAATCCTCTAACAAGGTGGACCTAGCAGTCCAAATTGCTTCTAACAGGGCAGATCATCAGAAGTGATCTTTGTAAGCCTTGACCGGCCAAATTTATACTGCAGTACCAAAGTTTTGTGGGTACCATCCCCACCCCAGTTTTACTTTCTATTTGGAAGGTTTCTGGGTTACCAATCTTTGTGTTATGAATGTTTACATTTTCATGATTGCAGTAGATTAGATGAATGAATGGCTAAAGAATATAAAAGTGCAGAAATACTTTAAAGTTTTAAGTGTTACTGATTCACCCCTCCCCTCTCAGTAACTTGGTTAATCCTGAATATTTCCAACAGATGTCATAATTTTGTTTTCAAAAAAGTTGAAAAAAAAAGTTACTAAAAAATAAGAAATTTTTTAATTTCACACTTATGGACCTATTTCATTAGAAATTATTTAAAAAATAGAAAAACAAGTCCATTTTAAAAAAAATGTATTTTAAATTTAAACCATTGTATCTATAATGGGTTTTAATTTTGTTAAAAAAATATCTAGAAAACATCTTCCACCAAAAGTGGGTTTCGCGTCCAAAAAAATTCACTAGAAGTGGACTCAACTTCTTGCACTTACCCATATATCATATTTTGAGATTGAACTTGTGCTATTTTATTTAGGCTCTTGAAAATGTTTACTTTATTTGTAGATTATGTAATTATGTTTAATAACTCTTTCTTTAATCTATAATATTTGTGACACATTATGCCTCAAGGAGATGAGATTTTGAAATGTTCTAGCGACTTGTAATTCAATATATCTCCCTAGTTAAATTTAATTTTATTGCATCTTTCTTCCCCTTTCATCCCAATAGAAATAGTTGAAAATCTAGCTTCTAAAATCTTAGAGGTCACTTAGTTTAGTGCAATTGGTCCTCATTCACTGAACTTTCCATAACACTATTTCTCCTAGGTGTTAAGAGATCAAAAGTTATTTTTTGGCACAACTAGTAGGATTCATTTTAAACTTTGACATTTTAGAGGGTGTATGAGTTATAGAACCATTATGAGGTCATTTTTATACACTAAATTTTGCACCCTGTTAAGTTCTTGACCCTAACAATCTAGTATAACATGGGAATCACTTCTGTGTTGTGGGACCTTTGTTAACTGAAGTGAAGCCTCCGGATTCTAGGCATGTTCCTCTTGGATAATCACCTTATTTTCTTTTTTAACATGAAATTAAACTTAGAAGGAAAAGGGATAGAAGGATAATTGAAGGGAAATGACTGAAAAATAAAACTATCCTACTAGGTGATACACCAAAGGTAACATGAATCACAATATTTTGACCAAGAATTAACATGAAATCCCTGAATTATGACAAGTACAACTTCCTAGATAGGTTTGCAAAAAATGTTTCATAGAGAGGTATGAGATGGAAACTATTGGAGGAAAGAAAAGATTTCATAGAAATAGCTTCAAAGAATTAGACACAGACTATGACCTACAAACATAGATCCACTCTAGAAAATTGGTATAGGAATGAGACACGATAGCTAGGAATGAACAAAATTCACAAAACTATCCTTATCAGATCACCTAAAGTAGTACACAAAGATGCAAAAAGGAAGGAAAACTTGAGATAATCCAAAAATTTATTTAATAGTCAATCAATATATAATTCTTCAGAAAGAATCCCAATCATATGAAAACTGGAGGGTAGGAAAAATACCACAGAAAGTCTTTCATAAGCTTAGAAAACTGAGAATTACAGACTTTGAAAAGTTGGAGGACAGAGAAAATGTCTCAAAAAAATCTTACATATCCCAAAAACTAACTAGAAAATAACTGAAAACAACTTATATACAACCTCCCCTAGCACACGGGCTCGGGAGTCAATCCATTGATCAAATTATGGTAGAATTAGGGTTACAATAGATTTTGCATAAACAATGTCAAAACCCTAAAAATGGTCAAGTCTAGGCCCATTAATGCATTTGAGAAATACCCTAGTTGATCTGATCAGCCTTTGAAAATATCCCATATTCCCATAAATTTGAGCAGACAGATCACCTTGATCCATCTACCCACTATGCAGGTTAAAAACATCACCACCACCATGAAAAACCTAAGAAACAACATTTAAATATTTGAATTCAAACTCAAACAGTCACAACTATCACAGAATGCCTGATCAACGACCCATATTTGAATCTTTACTAACTTTAAAACATGACCGCCAATCTCCTTTATGTTACCCATGAGCACAAGATCAGATCTTCCATGTGTCACCACTGTGTGATGGCTTATAGGTTAAACAAATTCCTCTTTACCATCAAGGCACTAAGCCAACCATTCAATCATCTTTACTTTCTATGCCTTTATCTTACCTTTCCAACCCGAGACACATGACGTCACCTGCCACATGTCACCATGCCTTAATGGCTTGATCGATAGGTCATGATCAACTCTGCTTTAAGCCTTTAAGCCCACCATCCAATCAAATCAAAACCACATGCGGATTAGTCAACTAAAGCCCCTACATAAACATGACCCCACCATCCATGTGTTTCCACAGCTTAATGGCTTGATTACTAGATTTTGAGCATTATATCTTTGAGCCATCAAGCTGACTATCCACTCAAAAAGGACTTGATCGGTCTTTACTTTATCACCATGGCATTGCATCGGACCCACCATGGACATGTGTCTTGATGGCTTAATGGCCTGATTGCTAGATCTTGATAAATTTTTCTTTAAGCCGTTAAGCCAACCGTTGGATTAAAAATGAGTTGCACAACACATAATCTCCTCCTTACCACTATGTTGGGCCCACTGTGGACACATGTCACTCAAGATTAATGGCTTGATTGTTATATCTTGATCAACTTGTTTTTAAGTCATTAAGCCAACCGTCAGATCAAAGTCAACCTGATAGGTCTTTAACTTGTTGAAGACTCTACATAAAGGTGACCCCGCCATCCACGTGGCGCAACAACTTAATGGCTTAATCATTAGATCTTGAGTAGTTTGTCTTTAAGCCTTGAAGCTGTCTACATGATCAAAAGAAACTTGATCAATTTTTATAACACGACCATCTGGGGTAAATAAATTAAGTTGGGACTTAGGAAAGAACCTACTTAGGAAAAATAATTGTGGCCCCAATAGAACAAATTAAAACACATGTAGAAATTAGCACTTAAGTGGAAAAAAAGGTAATGCAAGATTAGAATGGGCCACCAAAGGACTAGGGTTTAAGATATTTTTCATAGGGTTCTGCATCTTAGGGCTAAAAAAGATGAACTAGGGGTAAAACCAGTGACCTAGAACTATGAAGAAAGTAAGGTAAGAGCCACATAAAGGTGCATAATTCATACAAGTTGGGATCTACCCTTGTAGGAGCCTCATTTAATCCACTTGTAGCCAAAATTGTATAGGATATTAAATTTGGGTAACATTTTTGGCAATTTATGTTGAATTTCATCCTGCTATACATATAAAACCAATGACCTTATGAAATTCCATTGGGCATAGGAGTCTTCATTTGAGTGCACAAAATTTTTTGTGAAACATGAGGATTGAAACTAGGAGGAGGAACAATGAACCAAAAACAAGGAGAAGGACTATACAAGTAGAAACAACAATTGACTGTACACAAGCACTTGGAGTAAAGTAGGGAAAACTAACCTAGAAAGAAGAAGAGAAAGAAGGAAACCTAATTACAAAGCTGGACAAACCTAAAAACAAGGCTTTAGGTGAAAGCCATTGAAAAAACTTGGCAAGACCTCTCCTTCAAGAGTTGATAGCTAAAAAGCATTATGCTCCTTGCACTCAGTGATCACAAATGGGCCTCCCTAAAAGGAATCAAAATTGGTATGTCTACTAGGCTAGGGTCAGTATTCATCCCATTTGAGGAATATATCCCCAACATTGTAACTTCTTTATCTGGCTCTCTTATCAAAGATCCTCTTGGTTTGCATATGTTGAAACTTCATGGTCTGCATAAAATTGTCTCTAATTTCTTCCAACTCCATGAGCTGAGCATATATAATTTGCAAAGGGTCTTCTTCTTCAAAGAGGACAAGTTGAGAAGCAAGGTCTAGAGATGGAAACTCTATTGAGATGGGAAATTTAACTTCTCTGCCATAGACTAGCATATAAGGGGAATTACCAATGATCTTCTTGGGAGTCATCTTGTCTAACCATAAGGTAGACTTTAACTTGGAATGCCAATCCCTCTGATTTTCTTGCAGAGTCTTCTTGATTATCCTGATCAGATTCTTGTTTTGTAGACTCTGCTAAACCATTACCCTGGGGGTAATAATTGGAGCTAGTATTTAAGCAAATACCATTCCTAACTTCCTATTCATTGAATCTTAGGCCTGTAAAGGCAAGTGCATTATCTGATATAAAAGAGTCTGGGGTTCCAAACCTATGGATTATGTCATCATAAAAGCCCAGGACAACACTCTCATTTGCTTCCTTTAATGCAATGGCCCTAGTCCATATGGTGAAATAATCAGTTGTAGTGATTATCCATTTATGGCCTTCACTAGATGGGGGGTTAATCAGGCCTATGAAATCAATACCCCACTTCAAGAAAGGTTGGTCTATCCTAATTGGTTGGAGGGGAAGAGTTGCAAGTCTTTCTTTTCCTGCAAACATGGCACACTTCATTTATTTCCTCACATGACCATGACTATCCTTAATGATAGATGACCAATAGTATCCAGCTCTCATGATCTTAAAAGAAATAGTCCTAGGAGAAAAATGACCTCCATAAGGTCCATGATGAAATTCATTTAGGACACCTACCACTTGTTCTGAATCTATGCATCTCAGGAGAACACCGTTATGATCCTTTCTAAAAAGGATCTCATTAATCAACACAAAGGGGATAGATTGCAATCTATAATACCTTCTTTTGGCCAAATCCAAATTTGCAGGGCACACTCCTGTCTTTAAAAAATGAACCATGCTAGGCAACCAACCTGCTCCCTTGGCATGTTCTTCTATTGAATGCACAACTAAGGATGCATTAATTTGCTCTTTATTTTTTGGAGTTTCTTCCTCTGACAATTGTTCACAAAGGTCTCTCCCTCTGACCAATTTGGTAACTTGGATGTCAATGTCATATTTCATAACTTTGGTGATCCAACCAGCTCTTTTCTCATTTAGGTCCTTAGAAAGTAGGAATCCTTTGACACTTGAAGAGTAGAGCTGAATCTTCTTGTAACTCTCTAGTTAGAGATCTTCCTCTCCTTCTTGAATGGAAAAGAAAATTTCTCTCTTCTAAGGTAGGTGGTTTAGACTATACTCTCCTTGTAGGGGATGCTCTTTGAGATGATCTCCCCTTTCTTCTTGTTGGAGGCAACTGCAAAAACTTAGAAGGCTTTGAACTCCTTGTTTCTATCCTTCTCATAAACTTGAATATGACTGGATCTTCCTGTTCTTCACCAATGGAGTCACCAAATATACTTGAAAGAGAAACCTCTTTTAGGTTAGTATTATGCAATCAGTATATCAGAGATAACATAGTTTTGAAAAAATGAAACTTCTTTTGTGGTCCCACTGGGTGTGCTAGAATTGTTATAAACTAAATTTTTCACCTCGTTAAGCGCTTGAGCCTAACAATCAAGTATAACATGGGAATCACTTATAGGTTGTGGGACCTTTGCTAACTAAAGTGAAGGCTCCAGATTCTAGGCCAATTCCTCTTGGATAATCACCTTATTTTCTCTTTTAACATGAAAGTAAACTTGGAAGGAAAAGGGATAGAAGGATAACTGAAGGGAAATCACTGAAAAAGAAAACTATCCTACTAGGTGATACACCAAAGGTAACATGAATCATAATATTTTGATCAAGAATTAACATGAAATCCCTAAATTATGACAAGTATAACTTCCTAGATAGGTTTGCAAAAAATATTTCATAAAGAGGTCTGAGATGGAAACTATTGGAGGAAAGAAAAGATTTCACAGAAATAGCTTCAAAGAAGTAGACACAGACTATGACATGCAAAAAGACATCCACTCTAGAAAATAGGTACAAGAATGAGAAAAGATAGCTAGGAATGAAAAAAATTCACAAAAATATCCTTATCAGATCACCCAAGTAGTACACATAGATGCAGAAAAGAAGGAAAACTTGAGATAATCCACAAATTTCTTCAATAGTCAATCAATATATCATTCTTCTTAAAGAAACCCAATCATATGAAAACCTAAGGGTAGGAAAAATATCATAGAAAGTCTTGCATAAGCTTAGAAAACTAAGAATTATAGACTATGAAAAGTTGGAGGACAAAGAAAATGTCTCATAAAACTCTTACATATCCCAAAAAACTAACTAGAAAAGAACTAAAAATAGCTTATATACAACCTCCCCTAGCACACAGGCTCAGGAGTCAATCCATTGATCAGATTAGGGAAGAATTAGGGTTACAATAGATTTTGCATAAATAATGCCAAAACCCTAAAACTGGTCAAGTCTGCCCATTAATGCATTTGAGAAATATCCCAGTCAATCTGATCAGCCTTTGAAAATATCCCATATTACCATAAATTCAAGCAGACAAATCACCTTGATCCATCTACCCACTCCGTAGGTTGAAAATGTCACCACCACCATGAAAACCTTGAGAAACAACATTTAAATATTTGAATTCAAACTCAAACAGTCACCGGTGGCATGAAATGCCTAATAACGGCCCAGATTTGAATCTTTACTAACTTTAAAACATGACTGTCGATCTCATTTAAGTTACCCACAAGCACAAGATCAGATCTACCATATGTCACCACGACGTGATATCTTATAGGTTAAACAACTTCATCTTTACCATCAAGTCATTAAGCTGGCCATTTGATCATCTTTACTTGCTATGCCTTTATCTTACCTTTCCAACCCGAGACCCATGACATCACCTGCCACATGTCACCATGGCTTAATGGCTTGATGGATAGATTGTGATCAACTTTGATTTAATCCTTTAAGCCCACTGTCTGATCAAATTAGAAGTGTATGTAGATTAATCAACCAAATCCCCTGCATAAATGTGACCCCACCGTCCATATGTCACTATAGCTTAATGTCTTAATCACTAGATTTAGAGCATTTTGTCTTTAAGCCATCAAGTCGACTGTAAAATCAAAAAGGACTTGATAAGTCTTTACTTTGTCACCTTGGCATTGTAGTGAACCCACAATGGACATGTGTCTTCATGGCTTAATGGCTTGATCGCCAGATCTTGATCAATTTGTTTTTAAGTCATTAAGCCAACCATTGGATTAAAAATGAGTTGCACGACACATAATCTCCTCTTTACCATTGTGTTGGGCCCACCATGGACATGTGCCACTCAGGCTTAATGCCTTGATCATTAGATCTTGATCAATTTTTCTTTAATTCATTAAGCCAACTATCAGATCAAAGTCAACCTGATCGGTGATGCAGATGCACTACCCATTAGTGCCTGCATCTTTAAAATCACTCAAAACTTGCAACTCACTACCCCTGGCATATACCTGTACACATACACTCATAACTTTTGAAAAACATAATATTTTCAAAATCCCTCTAGTGAGGATGGGTGTAACTAGGTTTTCTCAAACATACCAAAAAGGAAGAAAGATCCAACGGTGGGTTTGGGAGATATGACCCCCGTACCAACACCCAAATTTCAAATATGCAAAAAATATGAACTTTTATATAATCTCTATGTACAATCCATCTAATATACAATCTGAAATTTAATATCCCTCAACCTCTCATCCTCTCATGCCTTCTAAGGCTTACATAGACATAGAATAACTTCTATAACTAATCCCAATCGATTGGGATTCCTTAGCATGCAAGAAAGTCTATATTTAGTCTTTTCCCACCATTTGGCAACTAACTGTTACATTCAAATCTTTAAACACTTGAAACCTATCTAATTTAATTTATATAAATTATGAATTCAAAGTTTGTCCATGAGGGACCTTAAAATAACATTAAATCTACAAATTCTATCCTAAGACCTAACCTTTAGCCTTCTACGTTTACTATTCTATCTTAGGCAATCAATTCCTTATTACATTGTTTCATGCCTTTATAGATTTAGGCTTATTACATTGTATTTATCCAATTACATCAAAGACAAGAATTGGCTTCAAGTGATATTAAAATTCACATATTGATCATTTAGTCTTCATGAGGCAACTAAGTGACTCCTTTTCATTTATTTTTCAGGGTTGCCTACACCATACTCCCAAGGATCAAATAAATCCAAGTCCCTTAGATTGGTAAGCTTCTTTCTTTTCCTCCAGTCTTTGTCGACTTCTTTTTGAGGACCTGCAATAAAGATGTATCCTCTGTCCTTTGGCTTCATGCCCTTGCAGTCAAACATCATGTTCCCATGCCAAGCACTAACTCTGTCATCTCTCATATATATGTTCCCATAGATGTCTACAACATGATCCGTCATATGATTAATATAATATCCCTACAAATCTATAACAAAATTGTTAGAAATAAAAATCATTCCATCTTTCTCATTCACCAAAATAATTGTTTGGTACACCACTCCTTTCTTCATTGGTTTCAACACTTCATCTTCTTTCTCACATACTCCTTGTGAGATATTTGTACTTGTAGATAATTCAGTCAATAAGGTCTCTTCATGACCATCTACACCTTCATCTTCATGCCCCTATCCTAGGCATTCTTCTACTACACCACCTTTTCTTTTCCATTCTTTAACTATGGAATCCAACTCTTTCCACAAATTTGTCTTGTCTTCAAGACTTTAACTACTTGTCTCCTTTTGGTTTTTAGTAGCTTGTATTGGTTTCTCACAACCAACTCCATGAACCCTCTCAGTGAGTTCTCCCTATAGTAGATTCCACTCTACAATAATCCATTTGATAGGCCACACAACTATCTTCTTCTTCATCTTCTTATGCCAACTATTGGCTTCCTCTTTCAACTCTATCTTCAAGAGTTTGAACTCTTCACTCTCCAAGGTCCCTATCATCACAGAGACCTTCTACAAATTCTCATCCCAATTCCATCATCTTTGGCATGTACACATTTCACCTATGGCTTCCTTTATAGCCCTGTCTTCATGCTTCTCAGTAGTAACCTTCAATGGACACTTGACTATCCCAATTTGGATTTCTTCATCCATACACTCATCAACACCATCAGCAACCTCCTCTTGTACCTCTACTTTAGTTTTGAGAACCTTCTTGTCACAAGGTTCATTCACATCTCCAAGTGTTGTCTGCTGCACTTATTCCTCTTCATCATCTATTTCTTTTTCAAGGAGTGAGGCTATCCACTCCCACTTCTTATGATTCTCATCCAAAGCCTCTTTAAGACTTTTCCAACTCTCTTCTTCTTTCTTCCTCTTGGATTCTTATATTTTATTCTCTTCTTGGTCTATTCTTATCTCTTCATCTATGTACCCTTTGTAATCTCTATACAACTCTCTCTTAGACTTAGTTAGGTACATCTTCACACTCTTCAAGAATCCTTTTGATACCTCTAATACACCTTTCTACTCTGGGACACACAAGGAGGGAAATGGGCACTTCAAGGCTTCAACAAAGGAGACAGTGTACAAGTGACCTCAAAAGACTTCTTATTACTCTCAACTTGGGATTATCTTAGGCTCTGATACCACTTGATGAAGATGCACTACCCATTAGTGCATGCATCTTGAAAATCACTCAAAACTTGCAGCTCACTGCCCCTGGCATATACTTGTACACAAACATTCATAACTTTTGAAAAACATAATATTTTCAAAATCTCTCCGGTGAGGATAGGCATAACTAGGTTTTCTCAAACATACCAAAAATGTCAAAATATCCAACGGTGGGTTTGGGATATATGACCCTCGTACCAACACCCAAATTTCAAATATGCAAAAAATCTAAACTTTTATATAATCTCTATGTACAGTCCGTCCAATATACAATCTGAAACTTAATCTCCCTCAACCTCTCATCCTCTCATGCCTTCTAAGGCTTACATAGACATATAATAACCTCTCTAACTGATCCCAATCAATTGGGATTCCTCAACATGCAATAAAGTCTATATTTAGTCTTTTCCCACCATTTGGAAAGTAATCGTTACATTCAAATCTTTAAACACTTGAAGCCTATCTAATTTAATTTCTAGAAACTATGAATTCAAAATTTGTCCATGAGGGACCTTAAAATAACATTAAATATACAAATTTTATCCTAAGACCTAACGTTTAGCCTTCTAGGCCTACTATGCTATCTTAGGAAATCAATTCCCCATTACATCATTTCATGCCTTTATAGATTTGGGCTTATTACATTGCATTTATCCAATTACATCAAAGATAAGAATTGGCTTCAAGCCATGTTACAATTCACATATTGATCTTTTAGATCATTTAGTCTTCATGAGGAAACCAAGTGACTCCTTTGCATGTCTTTGTCAGGGTGCCCTGCACTAATCAGTCTTTGACTTGTCAAAGACTCTACATAAAGGTGACCCCACCGTCCATGTGGTGCAATGGCTTAATGGCTTAATCATTAGATCTTGAGCAGTTTGTCTTTAAGCTATCCACACGATCAAAAGAAACTTGATCAATCTTTAAAACATGACCATCTTGGGTAAATAAATTAAGTCGGGGCTTAGGAAATAAAACTTAGGAAAAATAACTTTGGCCTAATTCAAAACACTTAAAACACATGCAGAAATTAGAACTTAAGTAGCAAAAAAGGTAACACAAGATTAGAATGTGCCACCAAAGGACTAGGGTTTAAGATATTTTTCATAGGGTTCTACATCTTAGGGCTAAAAGACATGAACCAAGGGTAAAACCAGTGACCTAGAAATATGCAAAAAGCAAGGTAAGGACCACAAAAAGGTGCATAATTCATACAAGCTGGGATCTAGCCTTGTGGGAGCCTCATTTACTCCACTTGTAGCCAAAATTGGACATGATGTGAAATTTGGGTAACAGTCACAAACAACATTCCCTTGGTGACTATAACATGTGCTTAAACTTTTATGTTGGGTGCACCATAACCCTAAGTGCCACCTCTAGTGTAGCTTCCAATGGTAGTTCAAAAATTTATAACCTAAAATAGAAGAATCCAACTCATTCCTTTCCTTCCTCCCGCAACTTGGGACTCCCTCCATGCTTCTACATTAAAAACCAAAGTTCATTATTGGGGATGCAAAAACCCTCACTGGGGATATACAATATGTGTCTAATGTATTCTACATCACATATTTGAGAAAAATGTATACCTAAAGGGAAAGTACAATATTGGTCTAGATATATTTGAATCCAAAGTCTATTTCCAAATGAGAAAACATCAAAAATATCTTCTTGAACTACTTTTATGAAAAGGGTGACCACTCATCCTCATTGCATCAATTAATCAATGTTAAGAGAGATCCTCAAGAACTAGTCACATATTTCACCACCTTGTTCGATAAAACTTGGCAGCAAATACCTATTCTAGCTCATTCCCTGTAGATATGACCTTCATTCTCTCCTTGAAGGTGTTCAAATCAGACATAGCAGTGATGATTCAGTTACTTCATGGTCATACCTTTCCAATTTCTTATGATCTGCATATAAGAGTAGAGAATAACTTCATTGATGTTGGAAAACTCCTATCTAGACCCCCTATTGTTAAAAATTTCTTCTTTAATGAAAGAAGAGGCTAATCCAATTTATTTTTCACTACCTTAGTCTCTGTACATATTTTCAAATTCTCAATAAATAAGTAATGTTTCTACATCTTCATTAGAGGAAAAAACAAATGGCATGAATAACTTGTTGCATAATTTATCTAACAAGATCATAAACATCAAGTGACTATAGACTATGCGTAAATACTCTCATATTTGCATTCTATCCTTTCTTATTCTTTTGATCTAAGATAGAATCTATGTATGGTTTATCATGTGAGTTTTTATGTGTTACTCTTTTGGTATTGGCATTCTTGTGACGTATTATTTGTTGTTATATTCTTTTGTTCATATGGTATCACTCTTGATGTGGATAGTAGGTTATATGTAATGCCCCGCCATGGAACCAAGGAGAACTTAACCTAAACATGACACTAAGTTCACAAAATAATTTTTCTTTTAAAATATTTACAAACAATATTAATAACAATGTGGAAGCAACACAATGAAGTACATGACATTCATGAAATACAACTCATACATGATTAACATTTATTGAGGGTTCCTTGACGTAGAATTACTTAAACAAACTAATCTACGATTACAATAATAAAGAACTGACATAAAGGTTACATAATCTGAAACCAATAAAATACATCTCATAATAAAGATTATATATACAACTGATACCATAAGGTATACTACCTAATCAACATCCACTACACAAATCGCAGGGTATGTAATAATACATAATGAATGATACAATGCATCCTCTAAAGGATGATAATGAATATATACATATGGTACAATACACATCTCAGGTAACTGATCACGTCTCCAAAAGACTAGGAAGATGGAATTGCAACAAGGGACACCCAAGCATGAAGAAGAATTTGTCAGAATCTCAATGGTAATAAGAATCACTACCACCCAACCATGTGGAACCAAAGGTCCACTCCCACCATGCTGAGGAGATAGTAACAGGCCCATCACATCTGGGTATACAACAAGAATGCAAAAAAGTTATGCATGACCTCATACTCCAATGAGAAGGAAGATCCTAGAAGCAATCTAAACCATAACAAGGAACACTAAACAACACCAGAGAAACCAACGTACGTAGGAAAACCTAAGCTGTATAAAGGGAAGTGTCATCACATAAGCCCAACCTTGAAGGTAACCCTAGTAGTACCTCTTGACTCTGGCCTCCAAGTGAAACTATGTGGCTCAGTGATCCTTTCATGAAGATAAGGATCCCAACTCCCATCCTATCATGCGACAACACTCAAGGCATGGGTAGAGACTCAGACATCTTATTAGTTCATTTTAAACCCCTTTAATGTATCATATTTCCACTTATTAAGTAACTTGCCAATGGGTTTACCTAGTAATCGCTTAGAGTCCTGGACCCCCATTGCAAGCCACTTTCCCACTGTATACTTAGTTAACCTACCTAGGCTCAAGATCAACACATGAAGATATAAATAATCACAAATTGCATCCTACTCATTCAGGAGCACATAGGTTCTCAAATAACCAAACAGTAACCACAGTACCCTCATAAGACCATAGAGCACATCATAACTGAAACAGGTTGGGCATAATAAATTAGGACCATGACATCATCACAAAACACCAACTGACATCATAAACACATCATATAGAAAGTACAATCCTGAAACCTCTGAATTTAAGTCCTAGAGTCATCTAACCCAACAGATACCCGAAAACATGATACATAGAAGTATCATTCAATTCATAGAAACACGCACCCAAAACACATCATAGTATAATCAAATCATATTTAGATTTCATAAGATCAAATATAATATTAACGTAGGAATAAACAAATTTATGATTCCTAATCATGAAAATTCATTTACTCACTAAAATTACTATCTAGAAATAATTAAATATTTCACAAGGATAAATGTTAACATATCCTATAGATTTATTTATAAAAATTAGCATATAAATGAACCTATAGAATAATTACCAATTTAGCTATAATTATATGTAAAAGCTATAGAGAATATCCATGAGTTTACAAAGCGTTTGAAGAATAAGGGTCGCAACAAAGATCATTTGAAAAGAACAAATTTCATAATCTGGAAATATATTCAATCACTTTACTAACCTATTGTTCCTAAATTCTTCGATATTAACATAAGCGAATTCCTTAATTAATCCCATATTATCTTAATTAATAACTTCTATTTATTAAATAATGATCATAATATAAGCATATATTAATTCATAACTTAATAACAATTTAACTAACTATTATTAAGCTATAATTAATAATAAAATTAAACAAACCTTATTAATTAAAAAACCAATTTTTAATTAATGAATCAAATTAAAACCTAAATTTATAACATATATTAAATAAATTAAATCCTAATTAATAAAACCTGAAATTAAAAATAACTTTTAAATTAAAAAAAAAAAAACAACATTTCACAATTTAAATAACATAAAATAAAACATATATTTTGGGGGGGTCACCGTGGCCCCCACCCTACTTAATAAAACCTGTGGGGGAGACAGAGCCGCGTGGGCACTGCAGCCCTCCATGGTCCCCACCCACCTAGGTTCCACGACCCGCAAGCCCACGAACCCCGTGTGGCTGTAGTACTGCAGTCTGCAGGGGTTGGTACCTACGCGACAGGGTGGTGGGGAGAGGTGGTGACCCCACCCCCTCCAAACTTTTAATTAGTTTTAAAAAAATAAAAAAATAAAAATGAAACATATGCAGTTTTATTTTTATTTTTATTTTTATTTTTATATTTTATTTTATTTCTGAAAATGGAAATCTTAAACATACAAATGGAATTTTGTCTTTTTTCTTTTTTTTTAGGACTGGTGAATTTCTCAACACTGTATATTTTTTTACAGAGAGCAAATTTCACATTTAAATTAACTTTCTATAAAATATTCTCAAGGGAAGATTTTTTTTTTTGCTACTATAGTTTTAGACTATAACCTAGTTTAATTTATTGATTTCTAGGAGTTATAGGAATAATTTTTCAATAAAATTTTGACAACACTTCTGTACTAGGGATATATATATATTTCTACAAAAATTAAAGATCTAGGTTTCCAGAAATACCCATTTCAATAGTAAATTCAAACTAGAAACCGTTATACCCATTTACTCCTAATGCTATAAAAATAAAACCCTTTCATGCCCACAAGCACAGATCTAGAATGCAAGCTTGAATAAAATATCAAATTGATCTAAAACATATTTTTCCAATTGAAATCATCAAACACATAAAATAATCAAGGAAGGAATGACCAAACAAAGGATTCTTAGCTTTTCGGATGCATAGAAGACAGGGATCCGAAAACCAGAATTGACATGAACAAGAACCTACCTCAATATTTATTGAAGAATACACAATGCAAAATCCAAGCAAGGAGAATTCTAAAATAATGCTCCAAAACCAAGCACACACCAAAGCTTCCAAAAAAATGCTCCCAAAAACCTATTATGTTCAAATGAGAGAAGAATCCCCCTAATGAGGATCAACTTCCCCTAATTAAGCAAACCCTCATGATAATACATTCAATTAACTCCTAAAAGGACTCTACCCAAAATTGAAATAAAATAACAATTAATAATTAAAATATCTAATTACTTGCACAACTCAACTTTGACTCGAAAATTCAAGTTGAGATCTCTTGAGTTTGAAAATACTTTTTCAACCAAATCTTGCACATGTAATTAATATAATATTAATTTAAATAACTTAAATATTTAAAGCACAATAACATGCAACTTAATATTTAATTATTTAATTAAGCATAAAAGCATATCTACTGTAATTTTCAATTAAATATTCATATTCAATAATTGCACTTTAATTAAACTCTCAATTAAACATAGGTATTTAATTTAATTTTCAATTAGCTAAATACCCTATGTTCAATAATTAATTGCAATAATATTTAGTTAAATAAATAACATGATATAACACCCACATAATCACATCAAGCACCTGGAATTGAAAACAAGCAAAATAAAACATGCACTAGGAAAGGGATACACGAATTCCTATCAACTATATGAATTCGGTCAGGGTAGTCAAAACAGATACTTGTCCACTAACTAGGACAATTTGGTTTAGGATAGGATTTGGACCTGAAAACTATCCCCCCTCTCTTACCATTGAGATTAATGTGATAGGCACGCTCACTCCTACCAATTCAGGGAAGACGTAGCCCGATACCTGCAAACCTGTCATCACAAAGATGAACATACATGCATATATCATATAGAAAACAATGGTTGAGGCTAGGTTATCATGTGGATCTCGTCGAAGCAAGTAACTATGACTCTATCCCATACCATACCAAGCACATCAAACCGTAATACAAAACATACAATGATCTATGTGCATATAAATCTAGGGTCAGTATTGTCAGAAAACCATAATTGAAATGAAATCCTAACATATACATAAGCATCATTAAATAACCATAAATCACATATATAGAAAAGATAAAACATGATAATAATGGATCAATAACATACTGAAAAGTAACGCATGAATATCCTTAAAATTACCTGAAAGAGCTAACACACACATACTATGGTCTAAAAGAGATTAGAAACTGACACAGACAGTCAGACAAAGGGGTAGGTATTACATCCTCCTCCCCTAAAACTAGGCTTACTCTTGGAAGCTGATAACTAATCTAGTAAAGAATCAGAAGGATTCAGACCATAGTGTTACACCCCCTATTAATAAGGATCAAACAAGAAGATTCACCCACTTCATAAACACCAAAAGAATATACCATCACAATAATCACTCATCTACATTCAAGAAAAACTAATGCAAATTAGCTTAACTATCTTATTTTAAGATATGCATAATGAATCAAAAAGAGTAATATAACTCAAATTTAAGCATAAACCAAAAATCACCTTAAACATTTGCTCATCATCTAACATTTCTTAAATAAATCTATATCTTTAATGCTTTCAAGAATCATGAAATACATACATATTGAAGCTTAATATAGAAGACACATATCCATGTTCATATTGAATAGAAATTTGAACATTTCATGCAACTTTACTTAATGCAACACTCATGCAACATATAAATTACATAATGCATTTCATTTCACCTATAACTTATAGTGCAATCTCTGCGATGTCCTCCCTTATACATACTATCAGAGGTCCATAAAGAACATGATAGAAACAATACTTATCACGAAACATGGTCAACAACCACAAACATTCAGAATAGCCATCGTACAAGTCTAAGGAAAAGCCCAAATGGGAGAACTTCCAAAGTTCAACATTAAATAAAAAATGTATACAATTCCAAAAATAAATCAAATATGATTTAATGCCACAACTAGACAAAGAAAGGGATTTGGGTGACTAATCCAGTTATAAGAAAATTCAAAAGAAATTTGTGTTGACCACATACAACACAACAAGATATCAATCAACCAAAAGCATTAACCAATATAAAAACATTTCACATAACAAGGTGACTAGGGTTAGCCACACTCAAGGGAGTAGTCGCTTCACAACATCCAAGATCTTTCACATTAGATGCATTACAAGATGCACACAATCACTCAAGGAAAATAATTGTTATATTTCTAACACCATCTTTATGCAACTTCATGCAATTATGATTTTTACTATGTTACTAACAAGAGTTCTAGTAAGGATACAATGCATAATTTTATTTGGGGACTTAGGTCCTTTACCCAAATTGATCTATAACAATAAGGTACAATTACAAATCTATTAATGCACTCCTAATGATTGACATATATTTCTAAACAATGCACAATGTATTGAACAAAAAAGAATTTACTTTACAATTTTCATAATTAATCATATTCCATTAGAGCTGATTACAACACTCACACAATACACTTCATATAATTCAAACAAAGTCTATTCAATACAACATGCAAGTCTAATCATACATGATCAATAAAATCACACTCAAGAGGCTAAGAAATAGGTCACTCAAGAACCACACATCATACAAGGGAAGGAAGTCACGCAACATAGAGTTCTTCAAAGTAGGAATCCGTCACCACAATATATCACATACAAAATATATCAACTATCATGCTATAAAAAATGAGGTAGTCAAATGAAAATCACCAAGTCTTCATACATACCAACCACATGAGACTGAAAGAAACAAGTCATCTGCTCACTATCAAAACACTCCTATAGATTATTACGAACTTCATGAGCATCGATAAGACTAGAGACCCTAGAGTTTCAATCATAGATCCTAACACAATTCGAGACTTAGTAGGTATCCACCTATAGCAATCAAGACTAAACATCACTCCCAAATCAAGTGGGAAGAACCACACACAAGAATAAGAGATCATGAACAATGACTCTAAAGACACAAGGAGACAAGTGCTAACATGCACTACTAACCAACTAAGGGCACACAATTTTCCCAGAGCTCCCAGTGTAGAAACATGTGCTCTGATACCAAGTGTAATGCCCCACCAGGGAACCCAGGAGAACTTAACGTAAACATGACACTAAGTTCATGGAATACTTTTTTTTTAAATGTTTACAAACAATATTAATAACAATGTAGAAGCAACACAATGAAGTACATGACATACATGAAATACAACTCATACATGATTAACATTTATCAAGGGTTCCTTGACATAGAATTACTTAAACAAACTAATCTATGATTATAATAATAAAGAACTGACATAAAGGCTACATAATCTGAAACAAATAACATTCATCTCATAATAAAGATTACATATACAACTGATACCATAAGGTATACTACCAAATCAACATCCACTGCACAAATCACAGGGTATGTAATAATACATAATGAATGATACAATGCATCCTCTAAAGGATAATAACCAATATATACATATGGTATAATACACATCTCAGGTAACTGATCAAGTCTCCAAAAGACTAGGAAGATGGAACTGCAACAAGGGACACCCAAGCATGAAGAAGAATCAGTCAGAATCTCAATGGTAATAAGAATCACTACCACCCGACCACATGGAACCAAAGGTCCACTCCCACCGTGCTTAGGAGATAGTAACAGGCCCATCACACAGGGGTATACAACAAGAATGCAAAAAAGGTATACATGAACTCATACTCCAATGCAAAGGAAGATCCTAGAAGCAATCTAAACGATAACAAAGAACACTAAACAACACCAAAGAAACTAACACACGTAGGAAAACCTAAGCTGTATACAGGGAAGTGTCATCACATAAGCCCAACCTTGAAGGTAACCCTAGTAGTACCTCTTGACTCTGGCCTCCAAGTGACACTATGTGGCTTAGTGATCCTTTCACGAAGACAAGGATCCCAACTCCCATCCTATCATGCGAAAAAACTCAAGGCATGGGTAGAGACTCAGACATCCTATTAGTTCATTTTAAACCCCTTTAATGTATCATATTTCCACTTATTAAGTAACTTGCCAATGGGTTTACCTAGTAACCACTTAGAGTCTTGGACCCCCATTGTAAGCCACTTCCCCACTATACACTTAGTTAACCTACCTATGCTCAAGATCAACACATGAATATATACATAATCACAAATTGCATCCTACTCATTCAGGAGCACATAGGTTCTCAAATAACCAAACAATAACCACAGTACCCTCATAAGACCATAGAGCACATCATAACTAAAACAGGTTAGGCATAATAAATTAGGACCATGACATCATCACAAAACACCAACTAACATCATAAACACATCATTTAGAAAGTACAATCCTGAAACCTCTGAATTTAAGTCCTAGGATCATCTAACCCAACAGATACCCGAAAACATGATACATAGAAGAATCATTTAATTCATAGAAACACACACCCAAAACACATCATAGTATAATCAAATCATATTCAGATTGCATAAGATCAAATATAATGTTAACGTAGGAATAAACAATTTTATGATTCCTAATCATGCAAATTCATTTACTCACTAAAATTACTATCTAGAAATAATTAAATATTCCACAAGGATAAATGTTAACATATCCTATAGATTTATTTATAAAATCAACATAAAAATGAACCTACAGAATAATTACCAATTTAGCTATAATTATATGTAAAAGCTATAGAGAATATCCTTGAGTTTACAAAGCGTTCAGAATATCTGAAAACCAGAATTGACATGAACAAGACCCTACCTCAATATCTATTAAAGAATACACAATGCAAAATCCAAGCAAGGATAATTCCAAAATAATGCTCCAAAACCAAGCACACACCAAAGCTTCCAAAAAAAATGCTCCCAAAAACCTGTTATGTTCAAATGAGAGAAGAATCCCCCTAATGAGGATTAACTTCCCCTAATTAAGAAAACCCTCATGACAACACATTCAGTTAACTCCTAAAAGGACTCTGCCCAAAATTGAAAGAAAATGACAATTAATAATTAAAATATCTAATTACTTGCACAACTCAACTTTGACTCCTAAATTCAAGTTGAGATCTCTTGAGTTTGAAAATACTTTTTCAACCAAATATTGCACATGTAATTAATAAAATATTAATTTAAATAACTTAAATATTTAAAGCACAATAACATGCAACTTAATATTTAATTATTTAATGAAGCATAAAAGCATATCTACTCTAATTTTCAATTAAATATTAATATTCAATAATTGCACTTTAATTAAACTCTCAATTAAATATATTAATTTAATTTTCAATTAATTAAATACCCTATATTCAATAATTAATTGCAATAATATTCAGTTAAATAAATAACATGATATAACACCCACATAATCACATCAAGCACCTGAAATAAAAAACAAGCAAAATCAAACATGCACTAGGAAAGGGGTATATGAATTCCTATCAACTATACGAATTCGGTCAGGGTAGTCAAAACATATACTTGTCCACCAACTAGGACAATTTGGTTTAGGATAGGATTTGGACCTGAAAACTCTCCCCTCTCTTACCATTGAGATTAATGCAATAGGGCACGCTCACTCCTGCCAATTCAGGGAAGATGTAGCCTGGTACCTGCAAACCTGTCATCACAAAGATGAACATACATGCATATATAATATGGAAAACAATGGTTGAGGCTAGGTTATCATGTGGATCTCACCAAAGCAAGTAACTACGACTCTGTCCCATACCATACCAAGCACATCAAACCATAATGCAAAACATACAATGATCCATGTACATATAAATCTAGGGTCATTATTGTCAGAAAACCATAATCGAAATGAAATCCTAACATATATATATAAGCATCATTAAATAACCATAAATCACATATATAAAAAAGATACAACATGATAATAATGGATCAATAACATACTAAAAAGTAACGCATGAATATCCTTAAAATCACCTGAAAGAGCTAACACATACATACTATGGTCTAAAAGAGATTAGAAACTGACACAGACAGTCAGACAAAGGGGTAGGTATTACATTATACTTGTAATTTTAGTCATGATCATATACGCATGATGACTTTGTGATGATGTGGCATGATGTTATACAGTGATGTCAAGGTGCATTTACATATATAGATGATATTTTGAATATACTGTGTTTGTGTTGATTTGATGATGCCCATTGATGTTGTGACAATGATTTGGGGAGATGTGGTATTAATGTTCATGTGTCGAACCTTATCTAGTTCAAGGAATCTGTTATGTTCTCATTATTTTTGTTAAATGATATTTAATGGTATTTATTGATATTGGATGTATTTATCTATATGAGATTATCATTGCTATGTTTAAATGATGATTATATGTGAAAAGGGGTAATGTCAAAACATTTGAATACATTAGATTCATTATGTTGTTAAAATTTTCTTTTCAGTGATTTATGTTATTCAATAATTTTATATGTGATTTGGTTATATGTGTGTGTGTGTGTGAGTAGGTTCACTTGATGTGTGAATGTTTTAGTGATAGCATATGCCTAGCATTGAATCCACTTGGCTTCACAGGTTTGAGCATGCTTATATCCCCGAGAATGGTTATAAGAGTTAGTCATAAGACCATTCAAACCACCCAACTTAATTAGTGTTCTTATTCTTGGGAAATAATCACCCATACAATTAATACATGGTAGTGTCTAGTTACCCTTACATATTGTGTTAGACCAGTATTGTGTGTTTGTACTTTTTGTTAGTATTAGTAGTTGTGATTAAGTATTTAAAATAAAATTTATTAAGCATTTTATCTTGCAGATTATTATTGGTTACTAAAAACTATTTTGTATGAGTATATTATTTAATTGGATTTATATGATTTAATTAATTTGGAATTTTAAAATTTTATTTAGTATTCCTCACTTAAGTGGCTTTATGGAAGTTTCTTATTTTTTTTAAAAGAGACATTTTAATAGTGAGAAAAACTCACTTTCAATTTAATTCTTAATTTCTAACTTTCTTGGAGCTCTCAAACCCTATTGTTGAAGAATTGGATATTTTCTTGGTGTATCATCCTAAAAATTTAGCACCTATAATTGGATGTCTTTAGGACCTCTTAGACCCCATTTTGACAAATTTGAGGTCTACATGTCCATTATGCCTGATCACAACAACCTACATTTTCTTCCCTAGCTCCTTTTCACTTTCCTCTACATCCCTATGAAATTTGAGCCCATTTTACCTAGGACAAGTTGATTGCCTGATTTTTCCCTAGGGACAAGTCAGCTGGTCGACTTATCCTTGGGATTTTTGGCTCAACTATTTCCCAAAACTGGATGCGGGGGTCTTCTTGTGAGCTTTTTAGTTGTGTTTGGCCTAGATCAAATTTGAATCCTAAATTTATGGATTTACTATAAAAGGACCACCTATCTCCTCATTTGAAAACCAACAATCATATGCAATCTATAATCAAGTGATCAATATTTCAATAAATCAAGAGCAATTTGACGATTTGGATTCAAGATTTTAAGGAAAGCATCCAATTCAAGGTCTCCAAGTATCCATTTATCTAAGATACATTAAATCAAAGGAATTCTTCTCTAATTCATGCAAATTTATCTGCTATGATGGCCAAGTAGAGGAATTCTCAATCAAGCAATGAGATCCATTCATTCATCCTTCTCTTTCTTCTTATTTGCATGTAGTTATCAAGAATATCTACATTTAAGATCTAGGAGTGGAAATCATAGATCTGTGCATTTGTGAGGGCATCCTTGATTCGACATCTCATTCCAAGGTCAACGCTTTTGATTCCAAGAAAATTCAAGAATCTTCATGGATTTGAGCAATTACTAAATCCGTTCATGAGGTCTTCATACAAGGTAAATCAATAATTTTCTCTTTACATTTCTTTCCTTTATGAAATTTCAATTCACTTTCAAGGTTTATTTATAAACATGGGTTTGACTAAGGAAAACCCCTTTCCACAACCTTTTCCCCTATTTTTCTATGTTCAGGAATAGGTTACAGAGCTATGATCTCAGATTTGGGCAGTATAGGTACAGTTACAAAATTCAAGAAGAATTTTAATAGATTTTTTCCAAGAAAATTTGACTTGTTCCCAAAAAGTTAACTTGTACCTATTTTTTTTCAGTGAAAATTTTAGGACAGACAAATTCAAGTCCTTATTTTCTAGATCTGCAATTACAATAGGATTTGAGTTTCCGGTGACAATTGATTTCAGAATCAAAGTTTATTTTTCCTCATATCATTTCAAGGTGCACTTATTCTTCCCTCTTTTTCCTTGAAATTACTTTATTAGATCAGATCTATCCTTTATCATATCACATCTAACCCCTTTTAGGAATACCAAATCTTCCTTGACATAGATCTTGCATTAGCACCCTTTCACCTTTTGGTTATGCTAATCAGGTTTTAAATAAGGGTGGGTTTTTATTCCAAAGTATATATGATCTTGGTGAGGGATCTACATTTTATCATTTTAATGAAAGCCTAACGCATTTCATTTCCATTCTAATTTGGTGTCTAGATCTCCTTGTGTGCATTATATTTGATCATATCTTTATTACATTGTGTATATATATAGGTTTATTTCTTTATAAATCTTAATTAGTATCTAGATATTCTTGTGTATGCTTTATATTACATCTTTGCATTTGATAGTTAGATGTATATTTCTTAAAAGGTATTATTTTCTTGGATTGCATATCTCTTCCAAATCCTATAATTGTATTATATATATATATATATATATATATATTTATAT
>MU224737.1:7849886-7865042 GCA_018584345.1 Thuja plicata
TTTCATTGCCTTGTGCATGAGTGTTATAACTTTGAATCTTACTTATAGTATTCCAGTTAGGAGAATCATAGACTTAGGGGTTCCTTTGATCCCAAGCATGCTCTCTTTCCTAGGAGTCTTGACGAAACCAACATGCATCCATGAGGATTTAAGAGTCCATCCTATCCAAGTCCAAAAAATTTCCAATGACTTTGAGAAATATGAACAATGGATAGGACAAGAAAACCTTAATCCCGAAATCATTTCCATTGTAGAAGGTTTAAGGAAGCTCATTCATAATGATGAACATTGTTTTAACCTCTTGCATAGTATCTCTCATCACATTGATAACAATGTTAAGCCTCTTAGAGATTGTTCTCAAGAGATAGGCTTCATTCCACCTACCACTAGTGTTGAGACCACTATGCCTATTTCTATCTCTATCCATAGCATCTCAACTTATGCTCCTTCTATCTCATCAAGTGTGCCATGTGTTTCTTTACCTTCATCAATTCCCACTTACCACAGTGTGCCCTTTTCATATTCAACTATTCCTTCTATCTCTCATAATGATCCAAACATTTCAAACATATCTCCTCTTACCATTATTTCTAATGATCCTACCATTAATATCTTTGTCCAAACCATTTCTTCTTTGTAACAAAAAAATTGCTTCAATGACTCAATACAAGTTCAACATCCCTACTTGTGGTATAATTAATCCTTTGTCTTTGAATATTATTTTTGTTCTTATTTTGCAATACATGGAGATTCCTCATCTTGAGACTTATAACGGTAAGGGTGATCCTTTGACTCATGTCAAAACCTTTCAAACGTCCTTCAGTAGTGATTTCTCTCATGACCATAGGTTCATAGAAAAGTTGTTTACTAGAATTTTTTGAGATAAAGCCTTGCAATGGTATTTCTCTTTGCCTCCTTATTCTATTGATTCCTTCCAAAATATTTCTAATGCTTTCATTAAACAATTTCAAAAAAACATTGGTCCTAAAATTTCTTTGACTGATTTAATGCATTGTAACCAAGGTGTTAAAGAAACAATGGCTGATTTTATTGGTAGATTTAAGAATTTGCATGCTCAAATTTCTTATCTTGTACCTTATATTGATGTACAATCCATTTTTATTGCTAATTTTAAAAAAAGACATTAGAGATAAGATTCTACTTTCTTAATTATCTTCTTTTACTCAATTATGTACAGTGCTTCATAATTATCAATTACAAGTGAGTCAGTTTGAGAGAACCAATCCAATGGCTCCACTTGATAAGAGTGATGCCACATCCAATAATTTCAAAAAAATTTAGAAACCAAATAAATTCATCCAAATTAACAACTCATCCAACAATGTTGATGAACAAGTGGCAGAACCATCCAAAGGTGTGGCTCCTTTTTCATCTATCTTTCGACCTACTTGTAATTTTACTCAGTTTTCTGAATCTTTCATAATGTGGTGTTGAAGTTGATTAATGTTAATGTGTTAATATTTCCTCCTATTAAAGAAATTTAAGCATCCAAACCTTCTCCCAAAAAAATTTATCACAAAGCTTTCTGTCTAAACCATCATCAACCTGGTCATGATACTCAAAAAAAATTTCGTTTGAATTTTTTTATCCAAGACCTCGTTGATTCTAATTCTATATCTATTCAGGGTGTTAATGATCAAAGAAAAAAATATTTAGCACCTCCTAATCAAAACCTCTAATCTATGCCAATCCTTTACCTTCTCATTCAACCAATACCATTGATTCTACCTAATCTTTGTCTTCCTCTTCCACTTATTTTATTGACTATGATGATAAAGTTCAATAAGAAAATCATGTTGTAAAACTCACTAACCAAACTAAACCTAAACCTAAACCTGAGCCTGAGATTTGGATTACCTTTTACCCTACTGAGACAATAAAAGCACTTGATGGTCCTCTCTATATTGTTGCAAAGGTTAATGTCATTTCATGTGGTTTCCTTATTGATCCTACTTGCATGGTGAATGTGATAAATGAAGAGCATCTATTTAGTAGATGATTACAATGTTATTTTTATGATACATATGATCTCATGATCCAAACTTGCAATGGTTTCCTTTACCATTCCCACGGTTCTATCTCATTTCATGTTGAAGTTGGTAGTAAAGCTTTAGATTTTACCTTCACTATGATCCCAACTCCTAATCAATTTCAAGTCAAAATTGGTCTTCCATGGCTTACCTCCATGAAATTCATAGTCTCTCCTCTTCATAAATGTATGAAATTTCCTCATAATAGATAAATCATGACTGTTAACCATAGCCTCTATTAGCCTTTAGGGCCTCGAGATTTTTTTGACCTTGATTTCTTCTAGCCTTCCATGCCTCAACTAACCAAAGTCTGTACCGATAACCTCTTATGATCATATAAAGCTTATAATATCCAAAATATTTGTGAACTGAGAAAACCTATGGATGTTCCATCTCTTTTCCATGGACGTGGACTTCTTCCTATACCTCCTACACCTCCTATATATGCTTATGTTCCATCTCCCATATCTTATAAACATTCTATCGATGTTATCTCTCAACCTAGTGTGGTTCCTTCCATTCTTCCCCCTAAAGAAGAAAAGGACTTGATGTTTATCAATCCTGAACCTCAACCAATTCCCATCAAAACCAAACATAATTTTCATTCTCATGACCACCACCATAAAAGTCATGCTAGAGCCCACCAACATGCTTCTAAAAATATTTCTTCACCTAAAACAACCACTGATTCTTTGATTCCCTTTGATCAACCTATGCTTGAATTCAAGGAGGAAGTTAACTTGAAAAAGATCAAATTGAAAAAACATGATAATGTTATTCCTATCTTAGATTCTATTACAATTAATTTGGATGAAGAAGATACTCTTGATGATGATGTTTTTGATACTAACAATGATATTCATGCCAGTGATTTTGATGACATGTATGAGCTTATTGATGTTAATCATGATTTTCCATCTATGTATTTACAACAATTATCTATCACTCCTAATGAAGAGAAAAGTGACCCATCTTTACAACATGGTCCTTGTTAGGAATTGGCTATTGTTTCTTCTTTCATTCTTTATGTTGTTCCTCTTGCAAGTTTCCCACCTTCCCTAAACACCACCAAATGAGATTGGGGGATAGGCGATATACTTGATTAGCTCCTCTTTTATAGTGGATTTTGTGTGTTTTCTTGTTTGTCATGGTGTGCTTCCCCCATGATTTATTTCTTTCTATATGTTTTCTTTATATTTCTTTAAATGACCCTTGTTTCTCTATTGGTGCAATGTGATAAAGGAATCACAATGTCGTAAACATTCTTCTATTTGTATCTCACTTCTTCCATATGTTGTTACATGTTATGTCATACATGTGCCAATGTTCATAAATCTACCTTTGTGTTGTCTGATTGGGGATGATGCAAAACAATAGCTACCTATTCCTTTTTGTCTTCATGATGTTGGCCCAAAAAGACTCTTCTTTGTAACTCTTACATCCCATTCTTCCATTGTTCTTTTAGTCCTTCTACCTTTTGGGAATGATGACATTTGATTTTGATATAATATCTCATGTATTATCATATGATCATATTGACCCTAGAGTTAGTAGATCCCTTCCATGGTCTATTTTTTCATGTGTTCATTTCCCTTGATTTGTCCTTTCTTTGAGGTATCTCATAGTAGAAATATTTCTTGTGGGTGCATGTATGCTTCATTAAATCCATTGCTCTCATTAAGGCATTTGCAATCACTTTAATTTAGGGGCATACACTCTCATCCATGTTTCATATTTTGCACACATTCGCACAATTATTTGATGTGATATCTCTTCTAGATCCCTTAAGAAAAAAAACATCTTCCTTAAGGATTGATCCCACTTTCTTTGATCCCTAGGGATACAATTTTTTCCTTAGGCCTGACCGCTTTTCTTTATCCTTATGGAGATAATGCTTTCCTTAGGCCCAATCATTCCTTTGTCATATCTCTTAATAGAGACAATGCTTTCCTTAAGGGATGATCATTTTTGATGAATTGAATAGCATAGAATATCTTTCTATACCTTAAATTCTATATTTTTCAACATTTTCCTTTGGTTTGGTCCATAGTAAGACAATCTCTTACGAGGCTAGTGATCACACTTTTCTCTCTTTTGAGTGATGCCTCTCTTGTCTTGGTTTTGGATTTGATGAAGACTTGAGTCAATTGGGGGATTGATATTTCTTTTTCTTCTTGATCTTGATGAGATCATTATTATGCATTAGATCTACTTTACCATGAGCATGAGCTCGTCTCATACTCCCACTAAAGTAGGATCTAAATGTATCATCCTAAAAATTTACCACTCATAATTGGATGTATTTAGGACCTATTAGACCCTATTTTGGAGATTTCAAGGTCTGAATGCTCATTATGCTTTATCACAACCTAAATTTTCTTCCTTGAATCCTTTCACTTTCCCTGACATCCTCGTGAAATTCTGGCCCATTTTGACAGGGACAATTTGATTGGCCGACTTGTCCCTTTTTGGCTCAAATTTTGCCCAAAGCCCAATGGAGAGGTCTTCTTTTGAGGTTTTCAGTTGTGTTCAGTTTGGATTTAATTTGAATCCCTAATTTGGGGATTTACTATAAAAGGACCTCCTATCTCCTCATTTCATAACCAATAATCATATGCAATCTATAATCAAGTCATCAAGATTCTAAGAAAGCAAGAGAAATTTGAGGATTTGGGTTTAAGATTTGAAGGAAAACATCCAATTAAAGATCTCCAAGTTTCCATTTATCCAAGATCCATTCAAGAAAATTAAATCTTCTCTAATTGAAGCAATTTTCTCTCCCATGATGGTCAATTAGAGGAATTATCAATCAAACAAGGAGATTCATTCATTCATCCATCTCTTTCTTCTTCTTTGCATGTGGTTATTAAGAATATTTGCATTCAAGATCTAGGAGTGACAATCATAAATCCATGCATTTGTGAAGAAATCCTTGATTCTACATCTCATTCAAAGTTAAACTCTTTGGATTCCAATCATGTTCAAGCCTCTTCATGGATTTGAGTGATTACTACATCCGTTCATGAGGCCTTCATACAAGGTAAATCAACAATTTTCCTTTTACATTGCTTTTATTTATGAAATTTCAATTCAATTTCAAGGTTGATTCTTAAAAAGGGGTTTGAAAAAGGAAAACCCTTTTCCATAACCCTTTCCCCTATTTTTTTGTGTGCAGGAATGGGTTACAAAGCCACGATTCCAAATCTAGGTAGTACAGTTACAAAATTTGGAAAAAATTAATGAGATTTTGCCAAGAACAAGTTGACCAATTGACTTTTTCTCCAAAAGTCAAATTATTCCCAGAAATTAAACTTGTCCCTATTTGTTTTCAATGAAAATTTTAGGATAAATAGATTTAGATCCCTATTTTCCATATTTGTAGTTATAACAGGATTCGAGGTTTCGACGAGACTCAAACTCAGAATCAAAGTTCATTTTTCCTTATATCATTTCTAGGTGCACTTATTCTTCCCTCTTTTTACTTTCACTTAATTTATTATATCATATCCTTCCTTTATCATATCACATATATCCCCTTTTAGGAATACCAAATCCCCCTTGACATAGATCTTGCATTATCACCTTTTCTCCTTTTGGTTGTGCTAATAAGGTTTTTTTAAGGGAGGGTTTGTATTCCAATGTATATAGGATCTTGGTGAGTGGTCTACATTTTATCATTTCTCACCATTTTTCCCTATACACTTGGATTTGGAAACCGAATTGGAGAAATTTTGTGGTTGCCTCTTTCAATTTCTCTAATCAATTTCTTCTTGCCCTTCAATTTTCATTACACCATGTGGAGTCTTTGGATATTTCTTCATATTTGGGAAATCGCTTGTTTTAAGGTAGGGATTTCCTCATTTCTCTCTTGTGCTTCAATTTAATGTTTTTTTGTGAGTTGGAAATAGTTTATGGAATGAAAATAGTTATGTTTCCATTTTGTAGAAGTCATTTTGGTAGAGATGAGGGGTTTCTTACCATTCTTCTGTCTATTTGAGATCATATAGATGTTTATTTTTATTTTTATTGAATTTTTGGGATCTTGGATGCTTGGAAACAACAAAAACTTTAGTGGCAATTATTTGCCATTTGGCGAATGTTGCATGTCGATGACCCAAGAATTGGTGAATATTTTTCATAAATTGGATTGATCCTATCACCCGACATTTATTAATATTGAGTCCAATGCCTACCGGACCCATTGCCCATCGATTTATTTAATTTTCTCCATTTCTTACACATTATCGCCAATGGAATATATTTTTTGGTCCCGATAAATTTTAAAAAATTGCCTATAATTTCTAAGCAACCGCTAGTTGATAGCCTATATTCACCAATATTTTAATATATATATATATATATATATATATATATATTTATAGGCAGCCCCAAATTTGCTTGGAATTTTGCAGATGCGTGTCTCAAACCGACACAGTTTTGCCAACTTTATTAATCATACAAAGGTGTTGGATGACCCATAATTGCCTCAGACATAAACAAAGACGTGTTATAATTACACGGGCTTCACCAAATATTTCTATACCTAATACCTCCTACCAAATTCACCAAATAAGGATTAGTATAAAAATATTTTGATATCTCTATTTGATCGATAGCAAAGTTTCAGACTGTTGAGTGCAACTACATATGACATTGGCGAGTCGCAACTGCATTGGTACAATTTAATTTGATGCAAAGGTAAGTGATACTTATTCTATGACTCTGTGATTTTGAGTTCATTATTCTAGAATAGGTTTGCAAAAATAGGTTTTCTTTTCCCTTTCGGCCCAAAATACACCACTCCTCATTGATTTGTGCTCATCCAACGGTCGTTGGCAGTCACTATCATGTGTTGCACTATCGTGAATCCCATTAAATTTTGGCTTGTCATATGATGTCACTAGGACATGTGTCACTAAATCATTTTAAATTACAACTTTAACTTATTAGTTATTATATTTAATAAATGTTTAATTTTACAGTGTAGTCCAATTTAGATTTTAATTATACTTAGTTGAGGGTTAATTCATGAGACGTGCCTTGTTTCTGAAGTAGGTTTGCCTAAAATAGGGTCTCTTTTCTCTTTCAGCCCAAAATTCACTGTACATCATCGATCTGTGCTCATCCAATGGTTGGCATTCACTATCTTTAAAAATGCTATATCTCTAATTATATTAAATATTTAACAATTAATTATACTTTGAGTAATGTTTATCTCAGACTTTAACATTGAATTGAATTTAATTATTTCTATTTGTATTATAATCAAAATTACATTATCACACATCGATACGACACATTGGAAAATTTGACATATAAAACAACAATAAAACTAGGCAACTTAAAAACAATAATAAAACTCTTTTAAATGTTAAAAATAGGAACTTTCTTTGTCCCTGGATTGATAAAGAAACTTAATCATTTTAAAATTTCAAAATCTCAGTCTTCAGATTTAAAAATGGAATTACTAATCCATCTCTTAAGCATACTTAAATATCTAATACACAGATAAAGCAACTAATTAAAATATTGTAATCACAAAGAAGTCTAAGAATCAATTTTTGTACCCATAAAAAGAAAATTGAAATGAACTTGGAAATTTTTATTATTTTTTTCATAAAATTACATTGTAGAGTTTTAACAGAAATCTACTAGGCAAATTCTTATCGGTATAAAAAAATCAAAACAAAAAGAGTGAAACTTTGCATGTCCATTGTCAAAAGACCAGGGTAATTGGAATGGGTAAACTAGGGATCATCATCTTCCCTTTCATCTGAGTAGAATTTTCTAGAGAGGATAATCTCTGAGAATTCTTCAAGCCATGTGTAGACTATCTCATCTAATTCATCAAGGAAAAACCATTTCTAGAGAAAATCCCTCCCAAGTCACGCCCATTTCCTATGTTGCATTAGTTTCTCGTCATTGAGGTTCAACTGAAAGGGTTGTTTGGCCACATTTCTGCCCAGCTCCAATAGCTTGGGTATATCTCTTGGACAAGGGATCCCGACCCCTAATTCCACAAAAATAGAAACATTGACATTGTCCTCCAGGAATTTCTCTTTAAAAACTTTCCTCAGCAGCATCAACATATCCACCTTCTGTCCTTCGAGGTCGAGGAGAGACACAAAAAATGGGACATAATTTCCATGTAGACGTGGTATCTTTCAAAATTCTCAAGGAACTCTCAACCCAATAACATCAACACAGAATAATTTATAAAAGCGCCACCACCAACCTCCCTACAAATGGAAGTGAGGATTTCTTCTGAGACATTGCCCAAAAAGGACCTCTAGTCATCTGGGGATGTGCATATCAAATGGATTGTTGTGTCCATCTTTAATTCTTGACAACCTAAAGACCTAAAAACCTAAACCTTAAAACTAGAGGCATAATTTCAACCATTGGCAGCTCTGACTCTTAATCTACCAAAAGAAAAATGAAGAAGAAAGAAGCCTGATTGTCTATAAATAGCCTCGACCCCTTGATTGATAGTGATCATGGATACTTAGAAATTAATTATCTTTTCCATAAATACATTATGCATGTGAGAGATTTAAATCCACTGTCCTTAATCTTTCATATCTACATGTAAATATTTCCCATAAATGCATGCGTACTATCATAGTTAAAGATGACAGTTAAAGAATGTCACTGACAAGGAATTTATTTCTTATCAAGTTATGAGTTACAAGTTGCAGTTGCACTATCCACCATCCACATAAATAAATAACCAGTATTAATCAACGATCATGGTTACAGTGCAGGTTTTAAGGCTTGATATGTGTCATCATTCCGGTGACTTCTTGCAGAACTCTGTTTCCTTCAAGAAATTTGGCCCAAAAAAATTTTATCCATTGATATAGGATCATCAAATGGTCTCAAATAATATATTTAACAATATAAAACAATGTATATTACTAATTAGGTTATGTGTCCATGTGTGATCAGTTATATTCACAACAAATAAAGGTGTTATTCGTTGGACATGATATTGCATTAATTACAATGTTACATCTCTAATAATTTTCCATTTGGCATTGGCCCACATGACGAGTCCCATCCTTTGAAAATTGCCAATAAAATATTTATTTTTCCCATAATTAACAAAAAATTAGCCAATAAAATAAATAAATTTTCAAACGGTAGATAAAATTCACCAATACATTTATTTTTTCCCTTCAAAAAAAATCATTTGCCTCATATATTATAATTTTTTAATTCAAAAGAAAATCATTTGCCTCATAAAATATATATTTTCCCTGACATTAATGTATTATTCACTAGGATTTTATGGATTTTTCATTTGGCAGGGAAAATTTTGCCTTTTCCTTTATATTATTTTCCTAATTTGGAAAAACATTTTTCCATCATCAAAAAAAAAATTCCCCTAAATTAATGTACGATTCGTCAGGATTTTACACTTTTTCCTAGGAGGGGGTTTCTTAAAGTTATCCCTACTTGGAAAATGTTTATTTATGTATGCAATAATAATATGGCATATGAAATTTATCATGGGATCAATGTGGATATGTACTCTTGGTTTGGAACTAATGAAGTGTATGTCATGAACATTATTGACAAGTGTATAATGTGAAAATAGATTATTGGGATATGAGATATTGTTGCATTGTGACACTATGATTTTGAGTCGGTTGTAAGGTTCAGTTTGGATGTAGACTCAAAATTGGGGAGTGGCTCTCATTGGGAGTTGGAGCATAGAGGAGCCACTAGGGTAACTTGTTGGAGAGTTTCTTAATACAAGTGATAACATAATTAAAATGAATTGGGTAAACACGCAATAATAAGATAGTTATACAATATGAAAAGGGGATCACCTAAAGATCTAGTTTTCCCCAATTCACAAGACATGCTAGAATATGAAACCACCTCAAGAAAATTATGATCAATACTACATAACAAGATGCTAATACAAGACTTTTTGCTTTCAGGATTTATATTTCTTTGTTTCTTAGAATAAAGAAAAGGATAGATAAAGACAATTATGAAAATGATTAATCAAGTTAAGAAATGATCTAATCAAATTGAAAAGCATATGTACAAGGATATTAAAGAGGATTTGTGTGCACCTAGAATAATAATAGGAGATAAGAAGACTCAGATCTGAATTTCAAATTGATGAAATATCAAAAACACGTGTATCTAATAATCTGAAATCTCAAGATTAGTATCTATATGAAAATTCATTTTCATCTGATTCTTCTAGGAAAAAATCATCTAAAACATTCTTTACCTAGGGTTTTTTAGCTGGTGCAAGTTGTAGAGTGGTTACCTTGGGGAAAAGAGTATATATAAGTTGTAACAATTGATTTCAAGGTCTTCTGCACCTACACCAATAGCTAGTATAGTAGAGATGAAACATGTGGTGCTTGTGAATCTAGATTATGTCTAAATTGGTATGCTTTAAAATGCTTAAATGCAATATAAATATCTACCCTTGTGTGATAGAGTAAACCCTATTTGAAAATGCAGCCAATTTTTGTGGGTATGATGAAAAAATACCTATGTGGAACAAGCTCAGACATGCAAATCTTAGCCATAAATCAATCTAATCTACACATATTCATAAATCTTATAACTACACAATAGCTTCCAACATAAAATCCGATGAGCCAAACACATGCACCCAATATTTTTTGATTTTCTCTTAGAGAGGTATGTGGGTGTGCTCTCCCAACACAAAATATAAATCCCACTATTGATTAATGATCATGAATGATACTAAATGTGAAAACTAAATAAGATGATATTGAATGAACTCAAGAACTAGTTATGTAGAACTAGCCTCAATCATTCAATTCAAATGTAAGGAGTAGGAATGAAACTAATGAAAGATCCTAGGAGTGAATAAAAAATTAAGAACTATAAATGAAATGTAAATTCCATGTTAAATGTAAACAACTACCAAACATGTTAGTCATAAAATATCTAAATGAATGCAAATAGCTCTAAGAAGAAAATAACATGATAACTATAATATGAAAAATGATGGATGATTTACTCTTAGAAAGGCTCCTATTTATAGGATTTTAGAGGACTTGGGTGAGGTGGATCTCATGTGGCATCCACATAGGTGCCACATGAAGGACACAAAAGCCATGCAAGAGTCCAAGGTTTCTCACACATGTGTGAGCAAATTGAGATGTGATGGGTCAATGAGTACTTCAAGTACACATGTAAGACATGTCATAAAATTGGTCCAATGAACACTTTTAGCAAGTGTAAGAAGTTGTCATCATGGTTGTAAGAAATCTTGTTTATAAATTTTTAGAAATCTTTGAAAAGGTGATTTTTGGAAATTTGCTCACACATGTGTGAGCAAATAATTAGCGCTAATAGGTGTAGGAACCTAAAATTTAACCTAACTAACCTTAGTTAATAAGATTATTTTTTGAGAGTGATTTGGGTAGTGTAGGATCTAGGTCTATGTTTAGGATTAATACAAATTAGGTTTAGACTAATCATAGCTTAGTTGAAATTTAGAATGTGGAGGGAATAAATAAATTAAAATTTATTTAAAAGGGGGATTTAATGGAGTGAATGTATTAAATAAAATTTAATACATTTAGGGGAAAGGAATTTAAATTAAATTTAGATACCATAGAAGATGAACTAGATTTAATTAAATAGGCAGAAGAATATAACAAATGTAGTTAATTAACTAAAAATAACTATAACATTACGAGGGAATATTAATTAAATTAAATTAAATTAATAAGAGTGTTAAGGGATGATTTTGGGAATCTAAAATTTTACCCTCTTTGATGTGGCATCGAGGATAGTGTCAAGTCAAAGAAAAAGGAGAAACAAGATGCCCCAGAGAGAAAAGAGGGGCCTAAAGTTGTGATGGAATAATAATGGCGAAGGAGTGTACCCCCTCAAGAAAATAATGCAAAAAATAATTTTTTGTGCAATTTTCTTGAAAAAAGGTGGAAGGGAGGAAGAAGAATAAGGAGGAAAAAAGGGACAATTGCAAGACTTATGGGATAGACAGGAAGAAATGGGACAAAAAACTAGGACCGAGATGGAAAACGGGCCTTGGGAGCCTATAAATAGTCTACGAGGGCCCCAAAAGGAGTCACTTCCACCCACAAAGAGAAAAATGATAGAGAAAGAGAGAGAAATGGAAGACCCACATGAGTGATTGTAGCTAGGAGAGTGCATTTAGATAGACTAGTGGTTAGCTGATGCAAGGCCACTAGTGAGTACCCTAACCAAGCTTAGTCCCTTATTTTAAATTTTTACATTTAATGCATTTGGGGGTATTTATGAGGGAAAAATGGGTGTTGGGGTGGATACAATGATTGATATATCATCATGTGCATAGACAAAGATCCACCAATTGTTGTTTGTAGAGATGACAATCTACTGATCCTCGTCTACGGGGATAATAGGGAGGGGGACGCAGATGAATATTGATGGACAGTTGTTTGCGTAGAAAAAATTCAATGGGGTTAACCAAGGGAAAGACACTAGAGGGGCCAATCATGGATCAGTGTATGCATCGATTGACATGTCCATCAATCAGCGTATGCACTGATCGGCATCTACACATGTCAATTGGTGTCTGCATCGATTGAGCACAAAAAAGAAGGGCAAGGGATTCAGGGGTGATAAACAAGGGAAAGGGGGTTAGGATTCCCAAGGATGGACTAAGTGTTGAACAAGAACTAACAGATGTGGATTGTGAATGCGGGACCTAGTATTAGCATTTAGGTCTTGGGAGAGATGGGCAGAGACTATGGCATTAGCTGAGAAGTTGACACCACTGGAGTGGGGGAAGGTGGCGCGATATGGTTTGGACCATGTAAATATCTTGCCCCAGTTGAGAGTGCATAATGGACTCATGATCTATTTTATAGAGAGGTGGTATACCTTGAGCTTTCATTTTCCTATGGGTGAGGCAATCATCACGCTCTTTGACATATGGTGGATATACCACATACCTTTTAAGGGATTGATTCCCGATTATGTATAGGAGGGACCAGAGCCTTATGTGGATGCATTATTTGGATGGGCTTATGAGTAGATTCCCATAGTGAGACAATGGTTACCTTGGAGGGTGATGATGACATCATGACTATGGTTGTGATGAGTGGCCTTGTATCTAGTTGGCTTGATTGGTGGATGACTGATGCCTGATCACATAGGGCATGGATTTCCTCTAGGATGGGCAAGAGTATTGAGAACCATTTTGGATAATGAGGGACACAGATATTGCTAGGGATATATTATCCTTTGATAGTTTCACTATGATCTCCATAATTGTTCCTACCATAGAGGTAGAACTTTGGGAACTAGGGTGACATTATTGTGGGTATGCCCCATTAGGTCAATGAATTCCATAGGTCATTGGTGGACCATGCTCGATGAGATGCAGGGGTTCGATTGGATGCCTTGTGCAGGTTGTGATCCATGGGGTCACTATGTCCAACAAAAGAAGGATTGTATAGAAGACAACTTGGAGGACATCTTCTACCTAGGTTTTGTGCAGACGGACTATTGGATGGTTGGGAGGACCACTTATATAATAGCATGGTATATGCCATCACATGTTTCTAGGAAGTTTGGGTGAGTACAAGATGTAGTGCCAAATTCCTTCCCATACCCACTAGTGACTCATGAGGTGGGGAATTTATGCGGATTGGAGTAGATCTTCAGGGAGCTAGAGCATTCTATCTTGGAATGGCACTGTTGGCATGCTAGCAAGGGCAGGATTTGGTGAGGGACATAGGAGTGACTCCAGTGTATGCACAGTGGTGGATTGGGCACATGCCAATCAACATGACTATCACAGGGTTGATCTAGGAAGATGAGAAGTGGAGGGTGTTGCTACTCAAATCAACATATTGGGAAATTATTAAAGGATGCCAAAATTATATCCCCAAACTCCATAAGGATTTGTCCAACTGACATGATTTATTGGCAATCAATTGAAATCTTCTTCTCTACAGGATCCAGGTAGGTATACCTTCTCTTTCACTTACAATTTCAAGCCAGATATTTTTATAACATATTTTCTAAACCATTTTTTTAATAATTAACTACAAAATAAAACTTAACTTCCTCCTCCAAAATTCTCGTACTTATTGGCTTCCTACTTGCTAACTTCTTTTGAAATGAAATAGCTACAAATTAAAAGAAAAAGAGAAATCATAGAGGGTGAAATCTTTCATAATCTTCTCAAAAATGATGATCAATCCCTTATCCAATTGGTCCACTGAGTCAATCTTATCCAATCCACACACACACACACACACACACACACACACACCTCTGAAAGACAATGTTCTACAATTCTTGCAAATACACCATCAACCATCCAATCCTATCAATGCACACAAATTGAATACAAAACACCAACCCGTCCAATTGTATTTTATCTCTGAATAAGAGAACCAATTAGATAAAAATAAATAGGAAAAATTCTTCTCTATGGTTTTCTGTTTTCTTCAAATTTATATTAGGAATCAACAATCTGAATGCACAAGTTTTAAAGATGATGATTGATCCTTAAACCAATTATACCATAGGGAGACAAGTATGATAAGAAAGAACACAAAACAATGCCAATGTGGACACAAAAACCATGTATATTTTATTGATATAAAAAACAAAGTACAAGAGAGATTATTTTTGCTTTCAGTCATATATATATATATATATATATATATATATCAAAATCAGTTGTGGTTTCTATTAGAATACTTCAGAGATAACTGGGGGGGGTGAATCAGTTATCTGCAACTTTAAATCTTTATCTTATACTTATTAATCTAGATTGATACAAAGTAAATGCACATACAGATAAAAATTTACACAAAACATCAATTTGGTTATGGGGAAACCAAATGGTAAAAACCCCAATGGGAATTAGTACCCACAAAGAACTATACTTTTTATAGTGATCCCTATTAAAAGATCTTCCAACCCTATTAGGAGTTGTATATTACAATGCAGTAGTATAGTGACCTGGTTAAGGGTCAGACCCTATTAGGAGTCTTTTACAATAACCCTATTAGGGGTGGTGGACTCACTGTCCAAGGACTCACTGTCCAAGTGGTGAAGGCTACAACCTTCTGGTTAT
>MU224737.1:7865859-7898003 GCA_018584345.1 Thuja plicata
TCTGTTCATGGTGTCTTCTTTCTTTTACAATCTTCTCAATATCCTCATCAAAGATTCATCTACACTGCTGTAGTTACTTAGACTGTGTATACTCCCCCAGAGTATAAGCTCCTTGTATGTGTTCCTTTTTTAGCTCTTTGTTTGTGTTTCTTTTTTTTCATACATACTCCCCCATTGACATTAATTTCAAAGGGTGTCATAAACCATTCTGCATAGGTACTACTCCAGAAGTAGAGTAGTCAAGCATTCATCAGTCACACAGGAATGATGTACTTGCTACTTTTTATAATTAGACTTAGGAGAGGGAATGACTCCCAGCTTCTGCCTTAGATACTCAAAAGTATCCTTTGCTAAAGGCTTCATGAAAATGTCTGCTAACTAATCTTTTTTGCTTACATATTCCAATGTCACTTCCTTGTCTACAACTTTTTCTCTCAGAAAATGATACTTGATCTCTATGTGTTTTGTCTTTGCATGCATCATAGGGTTCTTAGACATGTTAATAGTACCGGTGTTGTCATAGTGAATGACAACAGGATATTCAACCTAAATACCAAATTTTTTATCCATCTGCTTGATCCAAACAATTATTGTACAATTTAGTGCTACTACAACATATTCTTCTTCTGTCGTTGACTGAGAAATATAGTTTTGCTTCTTGCTTGTCCAAGATACCAACCTTTCTCCAAGAAATACTGCTCCTCCTTAAGTTCTCTTCCTGTCATCAATACAACCTTCCCAATCTGCATCAGTATACATATGAAGTTGTGTATTCTCTGATTTAGGATACCATAAACCATAGTCTATAGTTCCCTTAAGATATCTGAATATCCTCTTGATTTCCATTAAGTGATTATGCTTGGGTTCAGCTGCAAATATTCCAACAATGCCAACTACATTAGATATGTTAGGTCTTGATTGAGTTAGATAAATAAGCTTTCCAATCATGGATTTATACAATGTTTTATCAACTGCTGTGGAGTCATCATCTTTTGAAAGTTTACTTCCTGTGATCATAGGAGTGCATACTGGCTTGTAATCCTCCATCTTGAAGGTTTTCAATATTTACTTTACATATTTTGACTGATTAATGAATATTCCTTTATCTATTTGTTTTACATTTAATCCCAAAAAGTATTTTATAGGACCAATCATACTAATTTTAAATTCATTCTACATTTCTTTTGCAAATGTTATACTAAGCTTGTCATTACGTCCAAAGATAATGTCATCAAAAAATATGGAAACTAATAGTAATCCATCAGGTGTTTCTCTTATGAACAACTTGCAATCTGCTACTCCTTTCTTGAATCCAATCTTGGTGAGATAACCATCTAGTCTCTCATACCATGCTCTTGGGGCCTGTTTAAGTCCATAAAGTGCTTTCTTTAGTCTACATACCATGTCTGATCTATCTGAAAGGTTAAATCCTTCAGGATGTTCTATGTAGACTTCTTCTTTTAACTCACTATTCAAAAAGGATGATTTAACATCCATTTGATAAACTTTAAAGTCTTTTAGTGTTGCATATGCCAAAAACAATTTTATGGCTTCCAGTCTGCTCACAGGGGAAAATGTATTAGTGTAGTCTATTCCTTCTCTCTGTGCATATCATTTACATACTAATCTTTCTTTGTTTATTATTACTGTACCTTCTTCATTCATTTTGTTTCTGAAAATCCATTTTGTTTCAATCACATTTTTATCACTTGGTCTAGGAACCCATTCCCATGTGTCATTCTTGATTATCTGATCTAGTTCCTCTTTCATTGCATTTTTCCAATCAGAATCATTATAGCATCTTCAATACTTAAAGGTTTAATCTATGAAAGTAAACATACCTCTTCATCCACTGTTAGATTCTTTGCTTTTGATCTGGTTAAACACTGTTGCTCTGATCTCCAATGATATCATTTTTAGAGTGGTATCTGGATGTCAACTTAGGAACCTTAGGTGTGACTTCTTCCTTTGTAATCTGTTGTTCTTCATTACTTGAATCAGGGTCATTGCATGAGACATCAATGCAATCAAACATTTCTTCAATCATAGTATCTTTCCTATTAGGTCTGGGTTCTTCTTCAATCAAAGGTGCATAATCATAGTACCTTTCTTGAATCATAAACTTCTCATCAATCTTAACATGTGTGCTTTCAATTATCTTCTTTGATCTCAAATTGAAACATTTGTAAGCTTTTCTTTTTGTAGAGTAGCCAAGAAAAATATCTTCATCACTTCTAGCATCAAACTTCCCAATACTGTCATCTCTCTTGATGTAGCACTTGCTGCCAAATATTCTAAAGTATTTTACTGTAGGTTTATTACCAAACCATAGTTCATAGGGTGTCTTGTCCATGCCTAGTCTCAACTGTGTTCTTTTGATAGTATACACTGCTGTGTTCACTACATCTCTCCAATAGGTGTGTGCCACTTTTCCTTCAATCATCATGGTGCGTGATATATCCAGTATAATTATATTCCTACTTTCTACAATTCCATTTTTCTGAGGTGTTCTAGGGGCACTCAACTGTATTTTTATTCCATGTTCTTCACAGTAGTCATAAAACTAGTCAGAGGTGAATTCTCCTCCTCTATCTGATCTTAAACATTTCAGTTTTAGTCCAGATTCATTCTCAACCTTAGCTTTGAATATTCTGATTTTCTCAAAGGCTTCTAAATTTTCTTTTAAGAATGCAACTCACATCATCCTGGAAAAATCATCAACAAACAAAATAAAGTACCTTTCACCGTAGTATGATCTTGTTTGAGTAGGACCGCATAAATCTATATGCACTAAGTCCAACTTGTTTTTAGCTGAGGTCTGCTTGCTTCTAAATGAACTCCTTACATGTTTACCCATAACACATTCCCTAAAAATTATGTCAATTGGTCTTGCAATTCTTGGTAGGTCTCTAATTTCCTTGACATTACTGATCTTTATTATATTGTCAAAATTGATATGACATAGTCTCTTGTGCCATAACCAATTGTCATCTACTTTTGCAACAAAACAGCTTACATCTGAATTGAGGTGAAAAACATTACCTTTTGTTTTAGATCCTGATGCAATAATGTCTCCATCCTTCTTTCTAATAATGTACTTTTTGTCTTTGAACTCTAGATGATAACCTTTATCAAGAAGCTGTCCAACACTTAGTAGATTATGGTGCAAACCATCAACATATAGAACATCATCTATTTTTTTCTTTCCATCCAAGGTGATGGATCCTCTGCCTATGATAGGTTTAGGAGTGTTATCTCCAAATCTAACCATACCACATTTATATTTGTCTAGATGAACGAATCTGTCTTTGTCACCTATCATGTGGTGTGAGCATCTACTATCAATGATCCAATCAGTTCTGACATCTGCTTTGGAAATTAAGGCTAATTCTTGTTCTTCTTCTTTATCTGCAATGTCCATTTCTTCAAGAAAACTTTCCATGTCTTTAAGGGAAATGAATCCAATTTCATCTTCTCCTGAATCTTCATTAGTTACACCTTCTTCAGCATGGTAACATTCTTTCCTATATTTAAGTTTGTAATCAGATCTGAACTTCTTGACTCATGTGGGACACTTAGATGCAAAGTGACCAATCTTATTACATGAAAAACACTTGAATGGAAGCTATCCTTCATACTTTCCTTTTCCTTTCTTTTCTCTTTTAGCAATCATGGCAATTATCTCTTCTAGTTCTTCATTAGTTTCTTCATTCTCAATATGACTAGAGATGTGTGAGGATTTCTTACTGTGGATTGAAGCTTTGAAGGCTATTTCATTCTTAGGTTCATTCTTCAATCTTGATATCTCAAATGCAGAGATTTTGCTGATCAAAATCTCTCTCTTGAAGTCTTGTGAGAATCGCATAGTTTCTTCTAAAATACTGATCTTGTTTTCATAGTCTGATGTCAAAGTAGTTAATAACTTATCCATTATATCTTCTTCTGATATTTTACCACCATTGTTCCTAATTTCAGATACTGCTTCATTTATCCTCTGATTGTAAGCTCTAATGTTTTCTTCTGGTAACATCTCAAGAATGTTGTATTTCTTCTTCCATGTCTTCCTGTGTGCATTCTTTGATTGAACATCTCCTTCAAACATGTCTTCTAAATACTTCCATATGATATATTCTTTGTCAATCTTCTTGATTTTAGAAAATTCACTGTTAGATAAGGCACTGATTAGGGATTCTTTAGAAATTCCATTATTGGTAAATGTTTCCGTCTGTCTTCTAGTAGCATCAACCTTTGCAAGGCCTTTCAAAGATGGAATTACAACTTCTTGTGTAGCAATCTCAAAGATCTGAAATCCAATGCACTGTAGATGTGTTATCATTTTATTCTTCCAATCCAGATAGTTCACTCCATCGAACTTAGGGCTCTCTTTTCTGAAGTATGCCATCTGATCTACCTTAATCTGTTAGGCTTTCTCTCCAAGGCACTTAGCTCTGATACCAATTGTTAGAATACTTTAGAGATAACTGATAGGGGGGGTGAATCATTTATCTGCAACTTTAAATCTTTATCTTATACTTATTAATCCAGATTGATACAAAGTAAATGCACATACAGATAACACTTTACACAACACATCAATTTGGTTACAAGAAAACCAAATGGTAAAAACCCCGGTGGGAATTAGTACCCACAAAGAACTATACTGTTTATAGTGATCCCTATTAAAAGATCTTCCAACCCTGTTAGGAGTTGTACATTACAATGCAGTAGTATAGTGACCTGGTTAAGGGTTAGACCCTGTTAGGAGTCTTTTACATTAACCTTGTTAGGGGTGGTGTACTCACTGTCCAAGTGGTGAAGGCTACAACCTTCTGGTTATTTGATACACACTATATCAACAAGGTGATCTGTTGTTTGTGACACTGCTTGTCTGATTAGTTCCTTTTATGTGCTGATGCTTTAACCTCTTGTAAAGTACTACAACAATATTCTCTATGCTCTGAAAGCTTCTACTTCAATATCTATATTATGAACATATGTTAAATATAGCTCTGCTGCTTTAACACTCTACTCTACTTTTCTAATCTCTGGCTTTCGCAAATCTTCTTATTACAAATGAACTTCTATAAGTACATACACCAAGTATGAGATCATGGGACCTATAGGACAACTCTTCTTAACATCCTTGTCAGATCTACTAAGCGCACAAGAATAATTACAATTGCGCAAGTACTAACTGAATAGATGCGTCGCTTCACTAAGTCGGCTTCACCAAATTAACCATAACATTGCAATCTTCTTGAAACACGTTTGGAACATTTAGATTAATATCAAAAACTCATAACTAATCATGAATATACACACACGTATCCTGAAGATGGGTGCAACTCAATCAACACGTTACATACATTGGCCTTAAATCGTTATTCCTCCAGAACTGTAACTGTCAATAATAGAATTACATATCTTTATTGAAACTTCATATCTGGGTCTACGTGTATGAACATAGAATAGTAAACATGTCAAAAACATGTATCTATCCACGCTGGTCTTCATGTCATCATATGGATAAGTACATACAGAAGTACTGTTGTGTATTATATGTTGTCATCAATGACAAACATACAATCAATCAACTGTTCAGAATCAAATCTCCAACAGTTTCCCCTTCATAAAATAGGGGAAGAAACAAGCTTCCAATCATTCACATTCCGTGACGTTTCAAAAACTAATCCTAAACCTAATCAACCTAAAGTAGACAAAAGATTACAATAAAACATACAAATAAACAAATAGGACAAAGCAACCACCTGTGACATGTGGATCAATTTGTTGGAGCATCTTCTTTTCTATAAATACTCTTTATTCCTTTTAGACATCTTTCTACTGGTTCTAGGTGCTCCTTAACCCATTCTAAAACCTATGTAAGTGATGACCATTGGAAGTGCAGAATGTCAGGTAAACTAAGGAGGTGATCCTTCCATCTCTTTCCAATGATAGCTCGAACCTCAATCATAAATTTAGAAAACATGTACAAAAATCCCTTAGTGAATTAGCCACCATCTTCTCTAGATTGATGATGTCACACTGTGCCTGATGAGAAAATAATGCACCATCATTTCACAACACATCAAATTTGCCTTTTGTAGAATGATGACATTTCTTTATTTCACCAAACATATTAGCATCCCTTTGTGAAATATTGACTGATTCTCTATTTCACAAACTTTTCTTATCATTCTATCATTAACCAACACCCGCTTTGCATCAGAACATACTTATGGAATAACCAATGTATCTCAAAAATAATTTTGGAAAGTCAGCCTGATATCACAAATATTTTGAAGCCCACTCTAGAATATATTTTTCAATCCCAATAGTGGCTCTATCTAGGGATGAGGCATATCTTGAATGCATTCAAGAATCTAGGAAGTATCTTTGGGGAAGCAGACCACTTACTACAAAACTAGTCACACCAAAAAAAAGAAAAAAAGAAAAAAGAAAAAAGAAAAAAGAAAAAAAAAAGAGAAGAAACTACACTATTGTACATGGGATAATCTCTCCCTTTTTAAGAGAAAAAATTCTTTAGGAACTATCCATGCATAGGTAGCTCCTGGATATCTCCTAAAGTATTCTGCAAAAAGTATGAATGTTCACCTCCTTTTCTTATAATTATATATGGGTCATCCCACAAGGAGTCAAACTTTCCATGCTTTCCTTTATCTTGATCTTTGAGATTCCACTTGTGTACCCATTCTCCTTCAATAAATATTCTTTGGTTGGCTGTTTTATCATGCAAATATTTGTATTGATTTGGTATTTTTGTGTTATGCCTTTGTGCCTTTCTTCTATTCTCATCCAACACAACCAACTTCTCTAGTCTGTCATTCATAAAATAAACATCATCCACACCCTCCTAAATTATGAATTTATATACTGGCAATAAAATATCAAGTGGTAATTGTGCCCTTTTCCCATATACTAGCTCAAACGGTGAGCACCCAATAGATTTTTTGATGGTTACCCTATCAACCAACACTGCTAAGGGTAATTTAGAATCCCATGCTCTCTTATTATTAGACAAAATCCTTTTAATTATCTTCAATAGAATTTTTTTACATGACTTAGCCTGTCCATTACCCTAAGGATGGTAAGAGGAAGCATAATATATTTTAATCCCATAATTGTCACAAAAGTCAACCAATTATTTGGACCTAAAACACATCCCATTAGCTGTAATAAACTTGTGTGGGACTCCAATTCCAGTTAAGATATTATCCATTAAATTTTTAATTACCACTTTACTAGTATCATGTCTGGTAGGTATGACTTCTACCCATTTGGTGAAGTAATTAGTAGCTACTAGGATCCATTTATGCCCTCCACTAGACCTGTCATGAATATCTCTAATGAAATCAATGCCCCACATTTGAAAAGGTTCTTCTATGTGCATTGGTCTAAGTGGAAGTGCTCCCTGATATTTTAAATTTCTAGAGAATCTTTGACAAGACTCACACTTCCTAACATACGCATAACAACTATTGAATGAAGATGACCAGTAATAACCTTCTTTCAATATTTTATAGGTTTTTGTCTTTGTCGAGAAATGTCTTCCACACACTCCATCATGTAGTTCCTTCATGACTATCTTAGCCTGATATTCATCTAAACAAAAAAAAAGAACTACTTCATAGTTTTTCCCATATAGATCTCATTCAATAAGGACATACCTATCTGCTTGCAATTTTAGAGACCTTTTCTTATTATCACTTTACTCTTCATGACACTTCACGTGCTTTAAATAATCGACCACATTTTTTGTACAAAGGATACCTTTCAATGCTAATAACTTCATTTTCTAATTCCACGTGATTTACTAGAGAAATATCCAAATTTGATTCATCCATAAGCTTGGACAAACCCTAGCCTCATAAAAAATTAGTAATCTGAATATTGATTTTGAATTCCTAAACCTGGTTTATCCACCTACATCATCTTCTCGTAACCTCTGACTACCTAAAAATATCTTTCACTGCAGAATTTGGCACATACGCTACCACCTCTTCCCCCAAAAAATAAGATTTGAAAGACCTCACTTCCTTAACTAATGCATATGTCTATTTTTCATTGATTTTATATTTCAATTTGAAATCCTATAAATTTTTACTAAATAATGAAATGGTTTGTTTGTAGCCTTCATCATTCTTTTGTAACATTACTATTGCTATAGTGTGATATGAGGCAAAAGAAAATATCTGGAAAGGATTTGAGAAATATGGAGATTTTAACATAGGAGCATCTTTGATTTCCCTTTTAATGTTTAAAAAAGAATCAATGGCTTATGTTTTCCAATTCAAAACTGCTCCTTTCTTCAGCATCTTAGCAATAAGCTTAACCATTTCTGCAAAATTTGATATAAACCTTCTGATAAAATTGATATGACCAAAGAATGACTAAATTGATTTTATTTCTTTAGGAATGAGAATTATGTCAATAGTAGTAATCCTCTCAGGGTCAATCCTTACCTCCTCCTTGGACATAATATGCCTCAGTAGTTTTCCTTTAGTAGCTGCAAAGTGGCATTTCTTGGGATTCAAGGATATCCCATTTTCCAAAGCCTTAAGAATTTTTTTTCCAAGTGCTTACAATGTTCTTAAGATTTATTTGAATAGGTCATGAGATTTTCTTGATACACAACAACAATTAATTCTATCAATTCCTCAAACACAACATCCATAGCTCGCTAAAAAGTGACCCCAACATTTGTCAACCCAAATGGAATCCTAACATAAACATAGGTTCCCCAGGGGGTATTGAATGTAGTTTTATACTGTCCACTTTCTCCTACCTTGACCTGATTATAACCTGAGAAACCATCCACCATGGACAACAAATCATTTCTTGTAACCTTTTGTAACAAAGTTTCCATATTAGGCTGTGCATAATTATCTTTAAGTGATGATATATTTAGGTTCCTGAACTCAACACATAGTCTAATGTCACCATTCTATTTTCTAACTGGGACCAGTTTTGACACCCAAGTAGAATGTCTAATAGATTTAATAAGCCCTCCATCACTAAATTTTTTAATTCTTCCTTCTTCTTTGGGGCCAATGTAGGATTGATGGGTCTCTGTCTCTACCTAAATGGCTTTACATCCATTTTAAGTGGGATCTCATGATGAAATAAATCTTCTCTATATGTTTTTAGCTCATCATAAGACCAAGAAAACACATGTCTATTTTTTCTTAACAATACTATTAGATCAGCTCTTATCTTTGGTATAAGTTTTATGCCAATATATACTTCCCTGGGTGCATCGTCGGTACCCAAATTGACCTTCTCAACATTTTCATCAGTATGAGGCACATGTCTTTTGTCTATTTTAGCCTCCTTATCAAAATCTCTCTAAGGAGCTACTAATCCATTAGGAATTTTATTGATTTTTAGTATTACAATATCTTTACCAAATAAAGTTTCCTTTCCATTTTCATTTTCCACAAAGGTGTTTAAATCATTTTCTTTATTTTGATATTGTTCCTCACATATGATAAATCCCAACAAATCATCATCATCTTCAAAAACCTACCAATTAAATATATTGTTGAGGACTGGTGGCCTTGTTTTCATTTCTACTACACACACACCCTCCAAAGTAGGATCACTACCCTTGAGAACCATATTGACTAAAAAATCAGCAATGATATTCTATGATTTGTCCACCCATTCTACTGAAAAAGAATCAAAGCATTCAATAGTATCCCATACATCATTTTTGTATTGCTTTAGTCTTGCATTCCTAGTATTGTACTTTGATCTCACTTGGGAAATAATCAATTCTGAATCTCCATCTACACTAAGCAATTTGATGCCATGTTTGTGAGTAATATTTATTCCCAGCAATAATGATTCATATTTGGAAACATTATTGGTACAACAAAAATTTAACAAAAAAGAGTATTTGAATGTTTTACTAGTAGGAGAAATAAAAATAACCCTTGCCCCATTTCCCTATTTATCGCATGCTCCATAAAAAAAAAATCTTTCAAATCTACCCTTGACTCTCTTCAACATGAATACTAATTTGATCAGTGTTCCTAATTTCTAGTTGAGTAACTTGCACAGTGAAGTTATCCATGTCTGAATGGAAAAAACATGTTAACTGGCTTGGATCCACCTCTTCAATAATGTATAAAAACCTTGGATTTCTATTTATCCTAACTTTCTTCCCATTCATTGGAATAGTAGCATAGGATAAATAAAGTTGAACATGCCCTCGAACCAACCCATTCCATTTCCTAGACAAAATATTACCATAATTTGGGGCCACTTATATAATGGTAATGTCAATCCTATATTTAACCTTTGGGAATTCAGCAATCTTAAACTCAACATTCTTCATTATACCAACCACATGGACTGATCTATTATCCATGGCATAGAATTTACCATAAGTGGTGTCAAAAATCAAACCCAAATCCCTCATGACATCATGTGGCATAATTTTTATGACAGTTCCCAAATCAATCATACAATGTTTAACCAAATTGCTATTGATAGAAGAGTCATATAAAAGGGGTCTACCTAGGATGGACTCTTGGAAAAGTAGTGCCAATATAAACCTCCAGAACTAGTTCCTCATTTGTAATGCTTTTGACATCTTTATTTTCTTCTAGTACACTATTAATTAGATTAATTACACTATGTTTATACTATGGGAATTTCATCATTTCTAATAGTGGGACAGACACTTTCATTTGAGACAAAGCATTAACAATATCAATGAAGAGACACTTACAACTAGATTTACTACTTCAGTTTTTCTATATAACTTGGAAGGCTTTACAATTTTTGTCTCACACTTATTTTTCTCTTCTAGGGGCTTTGAGATGGGCACACTTCTCTTCTCAATTTTTGTAATATGCTCCTTCATGAACACTCTTGCAGGCTTCCCTTATTCATAATTAATTGTCATGTTTTGTAGATTATAATTACTCCTTTCCTAGGAAACTACTACAATAGTAAGAGCTCTCCTCTCTTCTTTAGTAGGCCTCCTTTCTCTAGAAAAGGTGTCTTTATCATCATAAAATTGATTAGCCATGAAACAATGTTTATTGTACTTTTGCAAGCCCACATTTGCCTCATATCCAGCTTATGAAGAATCATAATCATCATGAGCTCTAAAAGGCTTAGCAAACATGGTATTAATGGTTTGACTTGGATCAAAATCACCTTCTTTTTGGAGTTAATGCCCCAAACTCTATGCAAACACACACTATGAAGGTGAATGGGACAAATTTCATGTTATACACCAAGGAATTTCACTAACCATATGGTTCCTTTGCTTGTTTAGGGGGTCTAGTGTATCCATGTTTTTCTTTCCTATTTTAGGTTTTCCATCTTTCCATGAAGTATTATAAGCCATATCATATAGCCTAGCCTTATTAAAGTAGGTTATGTCATTTCTACTCAACAACTTCTCACTTTCTGTGACAAATCTTGTAATGCATTGATGACTTTGTCCAACTTATCCTCATCCTTATTTTGTTTAGGAGCCCATGGATTATGATGTTTGCTATCATCCCTTTTATCCACCTTTTATCCACCTTTCCTATAGCTTTCATATTATTTTCAATTTTCAAAGAAATTTTGAATGCATCATGCATACTTCTGGGATTTCTTTATCTGATCTCATAATTATTTTTACTATCAAACACATCCATATAAAATACCAGAAAACATTCACCAGTTGGTTTCATATGTGTCGGTATTCTGTATAACAACTTATATAACCTTTTATTAAATTCTATTACAACCTCACTAAATCCTGCCTTCACACTTTTTATTTCATGAAGTGCAAAAGAGGGATCATTGTGATCACCAAACTTTTCTAAAAATATCCTTTTTCAATTCTAACCAGTTATCAATTCAAGCATCTGGAAATGTTTTAAACCATTCCCTTGCATCCTCAATTAGAGACTAAACACAAATTTTCATGAATACATCCTCGTGAGAAACCTCATTGTTTTCCATGACATATTCAAAATCTTTGACATGATTCTCTCATGTTTCACAATTGCTGCTAGTAAATTTTGGCACATCCTTTTTCCAGTCACTTAGAATATCATGAGGGGCTCCTAAAATTCTTGTGAAATTAGAAGGCCTATATTTATTAACATTCATTTTTCCCCTTGTCAAAGATAATGGATTGGGGATATATTGATACTGTTGACTGTAATTATTATTATGTGGAGGTATATGTGGTTGTTGATTATACAACTTCTGATATTGGTTATCTGGTGGTCTTCTGTGATATTGATTATTATTAGTAGGGGGTGATATGTATTTATTTTTTCATAATCATGTTTGTAACCATGATTTACAAATGATTGGTAATTTTTCCTCCCATTCTGATTCATTTCCATTCCACCCTCTGGACCACCTCTTTTATTATTATGTTCATACCTTCTATCTTGATATTCTTGATCATAAAAATTTAAATTATCTATTTGATCCACCACATGTTGATAATTTTGGGGTAAAACAACATTATCCTCTTTGATCTTTTGTATGTATAGTAAGAAATCACCAAACTTACCCTGAAACTCTTCTCCCGCTCCATCTTTAGTTCTCTGAGATGCCTGCGACCCTCAAGAACTGGTCGATATTGACGTGAATCCTAGGAGAGAATCCATCCACCCATATCCACTTCCAAAACTAGTGTCATGCTTTCTACCCTGGTCACCTTCCCTCCTCGTTTGTCTTTCCTATTCCTGTTGGATATATCTATCCCTTTGGGAGCTGCAAAATATTCCTTCCTTATAGTTATTATCATATAGATTATGTAACCACCCTAATTTGGTCTGCTCTGACCATAGACCCTATTTCCCCTAAGTGTGATCATACCCCTAATTATGTCAATAAAACTCTTCAATCGGCTGGCATAATTCATTTAAATCAGATTTAATCTCCTAAGTGATTTAATCACTAAATTTTATTAATCACCTTATCCAATCAAATCAATTCAATTCAATTCAAATCAAAACATGGCTAAGGTAATTATTTTAAAAGGAATTAAATAAAATCCCTATTATACGTCATCACTTGTAAAAGCCTATCCCCAGCCTAAATTAATCTAATTAATTAGCTATAGTCCTAATTAATTATCAAAAGCAATCAAAAGCTTAAATAATTAATTTCCCTATTTTTAAATGAATGTATTAAATATAATTCATTTCATTAATATTCCCTCTAACCTAACCTAACTCAACCACCTTAAACCTGGGTTCAAACCCATCCCAACCTATTCCCCGCATGCTAAGCCTAATCCTAATCTTAATTTCATCCTAACCCACTTCCTAATGATGTCACATTCCTAATTTTGTGATTAGGAATTCAATCCACTCCCAAAAGTCAAAGTTCTCAAGCTTGACCTTAAACCCTTACCCATGCTTCTTAAACCCTCACCATGCCTCTTAAATGCTCTCATTTAATTCATATTCCCCTCACTCATACCTCATTAATGCTCCCCTCATTAATGCCTCTTACATCCATCATTAATGTTCTTACACCTCCATTAATGGCTTCCTCTCTCCTCTCACTCTCAAATTCCTCTATAAATAGGATGAATTTTGAGCACAAATGGCCCTTAATTTTTAGAGTTAAAAGCATCCTTATGCTTCCCATATTTGGATATTTGAAGGAGTAGACTCATGTTGCTCACATTTTTAGTGATTCATATTGCTTTTTAGCTCTAATAGTAGTATTGTTATAATCTTTCATCTTGGAGTTTAAAATGGACATTTCTTGAGCATACTAGATTAGTTTTCATTTAAATCTTTCATTCTAGGTTGTATATGTCACTTATAAATGCATAATTTGAGGGAATATTATTGCATTCTTCAAACTCCTCCTAGATAGGAAGCAATAGGTCAATTTTAGTGATTTATGTCAAGCCCTTTCTTTTTATGATTTTTCAGTATTATAATGATCTATTGAAGTGTTGTGTCTTTCTTAGCAGGTGCATAAAATTGCACACACATTTCTGGCTCGAACCCACATTTTGTTTCATTTCCTAATGTTTTTTGGCTAATTTGTGTTCTCAGATTTTGTGTCCAGAATAATTTTTGGTCATAAAGGCTCGTATCTGGGATATTTCATCATAATGCATGATATTTGCTCGCACCCTAGATTTCAGGAATCACATCCAAAAAATCATGGATCATTTTTAGTAAAGGCTCGTATCTAGTCTGTATTGTATCGTATCTAGTGAAAAGGTTTGCATATGGTATATAAGGTCATTTCCTAGATTTCTAGGCTTGTATCTAGTTTAAAAATTTGAAAATTTGGTTTCCTAACCACTAATGTCTTGATCTATTGTTGTTTTGTTATTTAAACAGCCTAACTCTTGCTTGCAGGTTGCTGATAAGGTGGAAAGACTTTGAAAACTTATGGTTTGCAGGGTTTTAATAGATTAACTTGTTTTTCAAATTATTCCAATTTATAACTTAAGAACACTTTCTAATCACTTGTTAAATCAATCAGATTAATATGCTCTTTTCCTTCAAGGAAAATTAGAAAGTCAAAAGTTGGTTTAAAATTTGAGAGGAATTTGGAGTAAGTGAACAAGGCAAACAAACTCATCGTTTAAAGCTCATTTTTGCAAAAGTAATTGAACAAGCAAATCATTAAACTATTCTGGGACTAATTGAACAATCTCATCATTTAAATTTATCTTTTTGACAAAGTAATTGAACAACATAAGTCACCTAAATTTTGTGGGAAAAAGAACAACTTCACTATCTAAATTTGGGATTTGTAATTGAACAATCAAAGCATTAAAACTTGTGGAATCATTGAACAAAGAAAAGTCATTGTCTAAATTTGGAGAAGTAAATGAACAAGCAATTACCTAATTTGGGGAAATTGAACAAACACAAATTTACTTTTCAAATTCTTTATGCTTTCTTAAAATAGGAACATAAAATCAAACTCAAAAGCTTACTACTTAGTCTCACTAGGGGATTTTCTCTTCCTTCCAAGTGGGGGAATCCAAAGTTTGATATGGGGGATTGAGTTTTGAGTGACAAAGTTTGAGGGAAAGAACCTTGCTTGACATGATTTTAAGAGAAAATGGCATGGAATAGGAGAGTACACTCTTCTTCTTTTGAAGAATCAGAAATCTAGAAATCCTACACCCACCAATCCTTTGTATGCTTTCTTTAACATTAGAGGGCCTTCCAGTTGAGGGAAAAATCTCTCAGGAATGACCCAAGTGAGGAAAGGTTTATGCCAATCCTTCCAACTCACTATAAATAAATTTCTTCCTCATAGGCCAAAGCCTCGGAAGATGGAATTGCTTTTGTTCTTGGAATTTTGACATCATTCCTCGAACATGCTTGGGTATGTGTAGAGTGGAGCCGCTTGAATCTTGCTTGCGAGACTACACCTATTTTAGTACTCATAGGGCTATACACCTCAATTTTTCCTTGTGAAATTCTATGGGAGATGGTTTTGAATGGATTGCCCCATCATAAACAACAAACTTTGTAGCCAAACTACTTGATTCATCCCCAAAAGGGTGATAATCCTTGTGCAAGACAAAAAGTAATTTCCCCAAGATACTTGTCATATCATGTCATCACTTGCGTTTGGATTTGGCTAATATGGCATCATGATTGGAGCCATTTCATGCTTGGTGATGGCCATATTTTGATTAGCACTTGAGTGTGTACCTAAGTCTACGAGCAAGGATTTTCATCCTCTACTTAGAAAATAGGGTGTAAGGATGTGTCTATTCACCCCTAACAATGCAAAACTGCTTGATGTGTTTGAAAGTTCATTAACAAGATAAATCATTCAAACAAGCAACAAGATTAAAGCCTTTGGCTACATACCATATTTTTCACTCACTGGAAAGACTCAAAAACAACCTACTGTTAGAAAAATTTGCACAAACATCAAGCTAAATCAGACAAACCTTGATAGAACATCAGAAAGTCACATTTAGGATTCTGGGTTGCATCTGGTAAATTCTAAATTGCATATAGGGAGAAATATCACATTTGGGGAGAAGGCTCACATCTGGTAAATCCTACCTCTCATCTGGGGAGAAAGGTTGCATCTGGGATATCAAAGCATGCATTCGGGATATCAAATATTGCATCTGATTAAGCAAAACCTCACATTCAGAGTGTCACATCTAGGACAGAGGGCATTTGCACAATTGTTTCTCAGAGAAAATCAATTTATTTGGGTACCCTTTTGGCTCCTTAGTCTAGTCCTGTTACTTTTACCGGTCCATCTATCACTGTTTCACAACTTTCTTATAAGTCTACCTTGCATGTCCTTTTGGATCTTCACAATTGGTCTCGAATCATGTGGTGTTTACACTCAACTAAACAACTTGGTTCCCAGCTCACTATCAGGGCATTCTAACCCTTTGACGCTGGAGTCACTTACTTCAAACAATCAATTCTCATTGGTTCCCAGCTCACTATCAAGGCATTCTAACCCTCTAACATTGGAATCAATCACTTTGAAACATCAAACCCAAACTCACACATTTGGGGACAATTTGGAAATCCTTTTGGCATCATTTCAAGACTTTGATCAAGATAATCTTACAATGACTGAAAACAAATGGGATAAACCCTATGGTCTTGACACCAAGGAAGAAGATATTCTCATTAAAACCTTATCTAAGAAAATGCAAGCTTTGAAATATGAAACTCAAGACTTAAAAGAAGAAAAAGATACCCCATCAATGGGGTCTTCACTAAGATCATTCTTTCCTCTTCTCTATGATCAGAAGAGACACATGTCTTCACATTCTTCAAAAAATGAGAAACCTACTTATGGTAATCCTATCTTTGATCAAGATATTATTTCACAGGATCATGTCGATCCTATCTTTGATCAACGTCCTCATAATCTTGAATCCAACATCTCTTTGGAGAGTTCAAGTGGATCTACATGTCCAAGGGATAGAGAATTTACTCCTTTGAGATGATCTTATACAATAATGTTGGCAGAGCTTCTTGAAAACAATCTCATCACATTTCCTCAAACCACCTCATGTGGAATTTCATTTGTGAGTACCTACAGTGCCTATCATCAAAATAATGAGCATAAAACTTTACATTGCATGGAGTTAAAACATAAAATCCAAGATCTAATTGATGATGCCATAATCAAAGTTTACGATACTAATGAATTATCAAATGAAGATACCAATCCCAAGCATGATCAAAATCATGAACCTATGTCTAGAAATGAGCTACATGCTACTTCTAATTCTTTTGATATTCCTCCATTTGAAAAAGCTTCAAGGATATCCAAATATCTTCCATCACACAAAGATCCTATTTCTTTTCATGATAACTATGTCTACCCTCAAGGGATGCCTTTAAATGAATTCCAAGCTAATCTATATATTTTAGCAAGTACATTCCATGCTCCTAAGATCAAAGACCCTAAGCTTTCATGTACTTGAAGGCCTATTTTGGATAATTCCCTAGCAATCCTTCAAGAATCCCTCATGAAGATTAAAACTCCTATCTTTTCCTTTGTACTAGATCCATGTCAAGAGGATAATAAAAAGAACCAAAAAAAAATCCTTACTAATGATCAAGATCAAGACATTATCCTATCCCCTCCAACATTTGATGAAGATCCCATATCCCTACAGTTTGAAGATTATCCCTTCGTATCTTTTCATTTCCTTAAAAATTATATATTCCTCCATCTCAAGAGCTACATAGCCCTCCATCTCCTAAGAAAGATCTTAATACTTATAAAAATTCTATTGAAAATGAAGAGCAAGGTACTCTTCCTACATTATACAAAGACCCTTTTCAAGATCAGCATGTTCCATCATATATTTTATATAAACCTCCATATCCACCTCAAGAAACCAGTATTCCTCTAAATCCCTTACATGACAATAAGTTGCCTCAAGCATCAAGGGTTCCAGTTAAAATGGCTCCTATCAAATTTACATGTGATCCTATGGGTATGAAGATGAATTTTAAACAAAATATCCTTGGCCAAGAAGCTCACTCTAAACATGTTGATACTCATTCCACACCTTATATTCCTCCATTTGCATGCAAGAATCAACCTTCTCCATCTTCCAAATCTATCCTTGGTCCATATGTTCAAAAGTAGAAAGCTTCAAACCTTTAATCTATATTGGTTCCATATATCCCTTCATCCACTTACCCTATCTCCTATCCAGATCAATAGAAACATGCATCTTTGAAACCTCCATATCAACACATCCACATGAACCATCCATATCGGTCTTATTCATCCACACATCCCAAGTCTTTTGGAAGCAATTTGGATGTCAAACAAAGAAATACAAAATTCAAGAATCCACTTACATATGAAGATCACTATGTCCAATCTTATCGACATGTGAATACAAATAAAAAGTAAACATTCAAGAGACCACAAAGGTCCATGGAGAAGAACATAATATCAAATAAAATATGGGTTCCTAAATCCATCATGGCAGAAGTATGTTCCAACACTAAGAAAAGAATAATATCAAAGAAAATATGGGTTCCTAAATCCATCATGAAAAAATTGCATTCTAAATCATCCAAAAGCAAAGGAAAATCAAAAGGTATGTGGATTCCCACGTCTCTCTTAAAAAGCTTGAACAAAAAGGAAAAATCAGAATTGGCATCCAAGATTCCAAAGGCTTCCACTTCATCTTCTTTCACAAATTGTCCATCTTCTAACTCTATTTTGGGTCCTCATGTCCCAAAATCCATTACCTTGAATACTTCCTCCATCTTGGGTCCCTATCCATTCATACATCAAAAACTCAATCCGTACACTACCCTTCAAAGAGTGTGTCAATGTTGATCTTGTCACCATACCCTTCTATATTGGGTCCCTACATTTCATCCATCCCATGTCCTTCCATTCATATAGTCTAATCAAGTGCATAAACTCTTGGCTACCAACTCGTTTATTCTTCATTTCATACCTTACCATCCCCTTATCAACATCTTGGAACATACTTTCAGTGTTCTTGGCCTATCATAGCATATCTTTCAAAAGAGCACTATCCCAAGAGAATGATCCATAAGTTCCTCCTTGAAATCTGAAAAATAAAAAGACAAAAGACAAAAAAGAGAGATTGCAAAAAAATAAAAAAGTGCCTCAGTGAAAACCTGGTAAACAGGTGCCTTGGTAGAAAAAGTAAAGAGAAAAAGATTCATCCTATGGTGAAAACCACTTCTTGTGGCACCTTGGATAAGTACTATGATGAAAACCTGGAAAACAGGTGATACGCATAATTCCTCCTACTTTCACTCTTCACTTGGGGGCAAGTACCTTCCATGACATCATATCCCTCGTATCTTTCATCCATTTTCTGTTTGGTGATCTTGACAAGGTTGGGCCAATTCATGAACAAATTGTATATCTTACTCACTTTCTCTTGTACATTGCTCACAATCATGATCTTCATTATCCCAATTCCAAATTCACTACCCTTGCACTAATCCTACATCATCCCTTATCTTGATGGTGCTATCCTTTTAGTTTACCCCTTGGTCTTGATCAAAAGGAAGAACAAAATAAAATGGAAAGCAAGTTCTAAGAAATCTCTTGACATGTCCACTCTTTTGGGACTACATGATATCCTTCATACTTTTCATGACATCAGGTCATTATCCTGTCTGGCTTGTAGCACCACTGTATGAGCCTACATTGCTATATCATTTTTCCCTAGCTTGGGTAATCTTGAGGAGACTCTCTTTGAGGGTGACATTCACCCACTTCATCCACTTTTTCCGATCCACTTCTGATCTATCAATCCATTTGTAACACCCTAAATATTTCTAGACATTGGGGGAACACAAATGAGATCATGCTTGAGAATTTTTAATCTTTTACAAATCTTCTACACACTGGAAAACAAGCATCATTTGGACTTCGTGCTCTATCTATCAATACACTGGCAACCCTAAAAATGTCATATCTTGCACCTATGCTATTTGGTGACTTTGATTCCTTACACATGTCCTATCCTTGCTTGGGATTTGTTAGCATTTTTGTATCTTAGGAATAGTCATTTTGCACTGGGGGCATATTTGCTAGCTTGATTAGTTCACATCTGCTAGGTTGTCCTGAGCATCTTGTCTAGGATGGTTCACCTCTCCAAAATGGCAATGAACATCACACTGGTGTTTCTCAAACACTTGACATCTAGGAAATTAAAATGAACTAGTGTTTTTCAACACTTTACACAATGTTTCTAAGACATTATATGGATTGCAATTACTAACACAATTAATTTCGCATGCACTCAGACAATAAAACATATTTCTTACATTCCAAATTCTGATTGATGAATCTCTACAACGCTTGAAAAATGAATCAATAGTATTTCTCAATACTACTTAAACACATAGTTTGATCTTGGCTTGGTTATAATTCTTTTATGTTCCCATGATGTTTTGTACTAGGGGTATCTAAGAAATTATAAATTTTCTTTGATTGATTCTCAATTGATGGTTGTTATGTCTTCCATGTTACTCCATGATGTCTGCACAAAGACAAAGAGTTGCAAGGATAGGGGACATAACATTTTCTTATTTTTCTACATATGGTGATTGTCCCAAATGATCCTATAAATTTCACCTAACTTGGATGTTTATGGTAAGAGTTTCCAACATGAGTGGATAGCTACATATATCTCAATCTTTGTTATGTGTAAACTACAGTGAGGTTGAAACAATTTCCTTGTTTGTTTTCTAACTTAGATTCTCACTAAGGTGTACAAAACATAATTTACCCAAGGATATGAATTTTCAAGGTCACTACGGGTCACATATCTTACATTACACTTACACAGAATCTGATATAATAAAAGGAAAGTGACTAACTTGTTATCCTCGCTTCTATGCCTTGATGCCTAAGTCTATTTCTGACATTTCATCCAATAAACATAGTATTCATACTTTCATAATATCAGTGGGTATTAGTGATTGTTGTACTATCAGGTGGTATTTGTTCCAAAAAGTGCCCAATGATAAATTTTTTACAATATCTACAAATCACCAACAGTCCTAAGAGTCTTCGTGTAGATGAATTTAGACATTGCATGATTCATTTTTACTATGAAAGAAAAAATATAAGGGACTTAAGCTTAAAATAATTTCTTAATTCATTCAAAATCCAATTTAATTACATAATCAATGATTCCCAAAATCTCTGATCTATCAAGAATGAAATCAAACTCACATTTTTCACATAATTAACTTGGTCCCGTTTATTTACTCTTAACACACCTTCATTCCTTCACTTCTTCTAATGTATTCTTTCTTGACCTAACCGATCATTGCAAATGATGCATCATTTCAACAAAGGCATTTTATTTTCCTCTTTCCTTCACTTTCATTCCCGAGGGGGCATGATCACACTATCATCAATTAAATTCTTGCTCGAAACAACATTAAAATGACTTTTTTATAAAAAAAAACTAAAATACATGATAGTTTCTTGACTAAGTAAAAACTATTGGATTGAAGGCTTCAATTCTCACAAGCTGGATATCCCATGTCTACTTTTTCTTAGATTCTTATTAAGCTCCTGGTAGCTTCATACTAACTTTTGGATAACAACCAAGTTCTGAATCAGTATTATCAATCTTTGGATGACAACCAAGTTAAGAATTGGTATCTTTAAGATCTTTTCTTATTTACCTTTGTTCGATCAAGTTCAAAGTCAATTCTATCAGTTTAGTTCAATCAAGCGTGAGAGTGATCTCGTCAAACATTTCGTTCGATCATGAGTGAAATTATCAAACTATTTGAAGTCAACATCAAAAACTTTATTTGAATCAATGCACTACTCGCACATCAATTCAAAGAGGGGCAAATGTAACCACCCTAATTTGGTCTGCTCTGACCATAGACCCTATTTACCCTAAGTGTGATCATACCCCCAATTATTGTTGATCTATAAGTTTTGTTGATCATTAGTATCCCACAATTAGTCATTTATCTAGGCAGGTTGTTTGGTCATCACTGTGACAAAGCTATCCAGTATAGGCCGAGCAGTAGTCACTATCAAGAAGATAATAGTTGTTGAGTTACACAAAAGCTGAGTGAAGGTGATCAGTTCATGCCAAGCATTAGAGTATTTATATGTCAAGCAAGATAGTTTTGTCATACATGTATGTTATGGCACAAACTTGAAGGTAAATTTTTTTGGGCCGACATATTTGGGTATTTCATGTTTTCAGCGAAGTTAATTATGCATTAAATCATTTGATCCAATACGTGTCATATAGCCAATCAGAAAATTGGAATGCCCAAGTGACATAAGTATTTGATCTTGATCGTTGATCAGATCTCAATGCTAGATTTGTAAGATATATAAGATTTCTTCTTACCCTCATTTTATAAGGTGTGTGTGTGTGTGTGTGCATACAAGAGATGTGCAAAGGGTTATTTTGAGTTAAGAAGCATAGATCTAGCAGAGGAATAGAGCAGTGAGTAGAAGATTAAAGTTATATTAGATTATTAGATCAGAGAAGGTATTAAAAAGAGAAGATTTGTTATTAGCATCTGAGTGCATATCTAAGGATCAGACCTTCAGAAACTCTAACAAGTGTATCAGGATAAATCTCTTAAAATAGTGGTTCTAGCAGACCTTTCTAAATCTCTTAGCCGAGTGCTTACTTTGTTGTAAGTTTAAATCCTTTTACAAGGTAGATTGTAATGATCTATAGCTCTTAACCAAGTAGACCTTTAATTAGGTAGATTAAAAGTTGTGATCAAATTTTGTAGCCCTAACAGACACACTTTATTGCTACAGTAGTGAAGATTTTTGTGGGTGTCATCCACACCCTAGTTTTACCTTATTGGGTTTCTGGGTTACCAAATTCTGTGTCTTGAGTTATTTATTTTATGTCATGGATGCTACTAGTTGATAGATCAATCATATTTATGTATGAATGTGGATTAGTTTGTTTTAAGTGACAAAATTTTTAAGATCTGATTCACCCCCCTCTTAGTATCTTGCTTTCCCATCTTGTATTTACAAAAATTGGTATCAGAGCACAGTTCTCATACAAAAGGTTTTAATTAGTTTGAGAATACAGATCTTGAGATGGAAGTTTACAAATTGGGTAAAGTCATTGAGAATCAAAATATTGATATTCAACTAGCATTACATCAGCTTGAGACAACAAGACATGAATTGAAGAAGTCTCTGCTAACAAGGAAATATTTGGCCAAACAAATGAATGACACTCATTATCAGGAAGAAGACACTGTAAATCTATTTCAGAATGGAAATTCTACTGAGAGCGATGCAGCAATTATAGATCTATTGGAAAGGAACAATACATTGTGTGAAGAAGTCAGAAACCTGAAAATAGAGAAAGAAATGCAAACAATAAGACTATGTGAAGTAGTGGAACATAAGAAGAAAGCTGAAAATGACAAAGCTATGGCTGAAGAAGACAAAAGAATGATGACTATCAGACTTGATGACAGGACACATGATGTAAAAATGATGACAAACAATCAGGTTGGCATGGTGAATCAACTACTACTTGCAAATCAAGAGATCAACATGAAAGATATGGAAATTATGAATTTGATATCTGAGAATAGTCAATTGAAAGATGAATTGAGATCTGAGAAAGAACTTAATGAGAGATTGAACAAACCAAGTGAAGCTTTGAATTATTTTGAAAATCTAATGGAAGCATCAAGAAGATCTAAGGATTCCTCTGGATTAGGTCATACCGGACAACAGAAATTTACTGAGAAAGGAGAATCATCTAAGATTTGTGAAAGGAGGAATGCAAAGACAAAGAACAACAAGCCTGTATGCTACCACTATGGAAAATGAGGACACACAACAAACATCTGCAAAAGCATGAAGGGTAATTCCAATCCTAAACCTAAGTCCAATGGTTATTTCTTTAACTATAAGAAGTATGGACATCAGGCACATGAATGTTGGACAAAGGAAAGCAATGCACCTCCCACACCTAGATTCAATGGGTATTGTTACAACTATCAGGAATCTGGACATAGAGCACAAGATTGCAAATCTAATGCTAAACAACAATAGACATCAAAGACACAAGCAAAGGCACCAAGGAAAGGTAACACTTACAATTGGGATTAAAACACATGACATAGTTGTCATTACTGTGGTAAGTATGGGCATATTCCAGAAAACTGCATAAAGACACATTTTAGAGGAAAATCTAATAGTTGGATGAATGGAAGCCTAGTTTGTTATAATTGTCTAAAAATTAGTCAATCTAGGAGAGATTGCAAAACAAGGGTACCTGCTCCTACTATTGAGAAGATTAGAGCACAGATGAACCAGACATGGATAAGAAAAGAGGAACTGAGTAGTAGTGAAGCTACTATAGCCAAGGTCACCCAATCCAATGGATCAGGTGATCACACCATCACCAACTAAGTAAATGAGGTATCTAAGGAAGTGTATTTTTATTTCATATCCTTCATTAGTTCCTAACATATAGAAGTACAAAAGTACATATCTACATATAATAAGATACATTAGGACATATTTTTAGACATGTACCAAGAAAAGTTAATATGCACTATAGGTTCCAAGAAAAAGTATTATTGTGCTCTAAGACCGAGTTCTCTAATGTATGCCGAGCTGGTATGATGACTGAGTGATAGGAAAATTTTGTGTGTCGGCCAAAGACAGTTGTATGGCACTCACTCAATGGAAAGAACATTTAATGCTAACCTAATTTTGACCATTGGAAAATATATAAAGGAATGAACCGTTCATTTTTATTTTCACCATGCGTTTAAGGATTTTACAAAGCAATTGAGCATTTGCGAACTTGATTTCAACAAATATTTCTTGAAGACTACTACAGCGTGCCGTCAGCAATCCTGAGTGAATAGTGTGAATTTTTAAATATGATAAGGTACTTTGTTCATCCTCTTTGAAACCCTATTTTTAGAAATCATGGCTACAAGTTCTTCTACAGTAGCTAAGAATATGGAGAAGGAGTTGAGGAAAGTACAATTGGTTAGGAGAGACACCTGTGTGCCTCCTAATTTTAGGGCAGTTCCCAAAAGTGCTATCTAGGGTGATCTGACTGGAGCCCTATCATCGATTCCACCTAAGGTACTTATGATTCATGATGTTAGATCATGTTATATGTGCAAAGTCAGTGAAATTGGAGATCATGAGTTAAGGGAATACTACAACAAATTGTGTATAAACAGAGCCCTAAAAGAGGAACATAAACATCTATCTGAGAGAGGGTTAACTCGTGCCCTAGATTTCTTGATGGATTTCAAAATGGAATGGATCAAGATTGTCCTTATCCATGTACATGACATGAACATGTGGCTAGATAATGGACTAGTTAGGACTACAAAGGAAATCATCCAAAGGGTAACTGGCTATCCAACTATCAATGGGAAGAGAACCATGAGATTTCAGATTAAGGAAAATATAGAAGAATACAATGGAGCTATCTGGAATAAAAGAGGGGTGACAATCTCAACAATCAAGGATTTGGAGCTTGATTTTGCAGTTAGGGTTATTGCTCACAAGTTTTATCAGTCAAGATGACTGGATAGTGTCCCATGTATTGCAGTCGACCAAGCTTGGAAGATTGTGAAGAAGGACCATACGTATGAACTTTCCGAGCTTCAATTAACACAGTTGGCCAAGAACCTTTCTTCAATCCAAAAGGCAAAGAAATCAATATGTAAGTTTAGTTCTTTGCTAGTTTGCATATTTTTCTATGTACAGAATACATTTCCTACTTTTGGAGATATTGTATGGAAAATAGACCAACCAATTACACAACAGATCAATGTATTTATTGAGAAATTAGGTGGTAACTTTAAAAATATAATGGGAACATACTTTGTAGAATTTAAGAAAAATATGAGACTGAGAAGTAGAGTTCCTAGGTCACTAGTTGAGAAACACTATGAGTATATTTGTTTCCTAGTGGATACAGATTTCACCTATGTTCAGGAAGTAGTGCTGAGGGTATCATGGATAAGTCCATTACCTTATGAAGTAAATATTGATGAGACATATGCAGCTATAACAACTCTAATGGTAGAGGAGATTGATAGTTTAGCCAGACATTTTGGAAATTATGAGGTAGCTAAGTCCAAAATCTCTACGGATTTGAAGGTTGGCACTATGAAGAGGAAAAGGAAAAAGATTGTAAAGAATCTGAAGAAAATGGTTGGAATAGAAAGTGATGAAGAAAGAGAGGATGCACCTTTGGGTTTATCAATAGGACATGGAGAGGATATGTCTAGTGAAAAAGAAGAGAGTGAACCTGAAGAAGAAATCACTAAGAAGGCAAAAGGAAAGCAACCAGTAGTTTTCAAGGCAACTAAACCAATCCAAGACAAATCTAAGGCTACCCGTCATGTTTCTAACCAGCCTAGGACAAGGGCATCAACTATTTCATCTCTTGCTGAGACAACTAAAGTATATACAAAGAAGAATGCTGGAGAGAGCAGTTCGGGGAAATGAAAACAAGTTGAAACAAAGGCTGTACCGAGCCAACTTAAGAAAAGATAGAGGAGGAAAAAAATCTTGAAGGATGAAGATGATGAGGATAAGATAGATATAGATGAACCTAGAAACATACCTACACCATCACATAGACCACTGACCAATATTGATGAGGTATGGTAGAACATAAGAAGTACTACTGGATTAGCAGGATTTAAGTTTATCAAGTATGAGAAGAAAAGAATAAGATTTAGGAAGCACTATTAGATATGATGGGTACATTCAAGATGAAACCTATAGAGATAGGAGACCTTGTCCCCATATAACTTTATGATATTCTATCACAAAAGTGGCAATATGCATTGATGATTGAAAGATAGATAAGGGAAGGGACGTTAGCTAAGGTCATTCTTTGATTAACCAAGAAGCAAATGGGAAAATTCATTGAACAATATCAAAGGAAGTCCATTCCCAAAAAAAGAGCTTATGCAATCCTGAAAAGTGATGTTGAAGGTGTAGTTCAATAGAGCACCAAAATTTGGGAGGAGACTTTTGGGCTATTGATCAAGAAGGAAGATAAGAAATGTGAAGGAACCTCAGAGTAGAAGGAAATGGAAGACCAAATTGTTGTTGATCAGACAGAGACTGAGATGGAACTGGAAGAGAAAATAGACAAAGGGAAAACTATAGATCTAACAATGGACAGTCCCATTGACACTACACTTGAAGATAACAGTAATGTGGATGCCGAGGATCAGAATGAGCCGGTAGACACAGGTATGCAATCGCCTATTCATGAAACTGACGATGAGACAGAGAAAGAAGGAGAAAAGGAGGTAACAAATAATAACCCACCTATTTTAGAGGTTGTGCAAACATTCTTAGACAGAGGAGATAAGATGGAAGAAATTGCAAATAAGTGTACATAACAAGAGGCTATACAAGTGTTGGTGGATCTACCACACTCTGTATCATCTACTCCTACTAGACCTAAAATTTGGAGTATACCTGATCAGTAGAGTAATCTTGACTCAACTACAAACTTCACTTGAAGTTCATACTGACAAAGGAAAGGATATTGAAGAACTTCAGCCAAGTATCAGCTCACCCGAGCTCAAGAAGAAGAAGCTAAACAAAAAGAAGTCATCAAGCTTAAATGTCACATTAGATGAAGTTATTGTGATTCCTAAATGGGATCTAGAGAAATTTTCATATGAGAAGATTCAGACTCTTCAAGACCTATTAAAGAGGAAAAAGAGACAAGAGGAAATGAAGAGGGAGCATAAGTATAAGCAAGTCCTACATGATATAAAGGATATTTTTGTTAAATATTTTGACATGGAAGATGAAAATCAGCAAGCACTAATTTTGGAACAATTAGTTCACATTGTACAGAGAGTTAATGATGAAAACATTGAGGAAAATGAAATTTTTTTGCAATGGTCTAAAAGAAAATTTGAGAACAAAGTCTTGGAGAAGATATCAGAAGAGATTTCCACCAAACAGGTTGAACTTTATTCTCTTATTGACATTCTTGAGGAAGTTTAAAATAATGTTTATTCTTTGTATAAAAGGCTATGTGATGTAAAATTCTTTACAAAGGATAATCAACAGCTTATTGAGAAGTTACAATTAGATTTAAAGTCAACAACAAGCTCATTGAGCATGGATGCTAGTTCTAGCTCCACACATTTTGATAGGTTGAATCATGCACAAAGGAGGTTAGCTGAGCTTATGGCTAAAGATGGATGAATAAGGGCCAAATTTATAACCATTCAAACTAACCTGATACCTCATCTAGAGGTTATTCAGAAGGAACTTGCAGCTACATGTGAATTAGTCAAGAGAGATTCTCATCTCTCTACTGCTGATAGTTTGGTAAGTCTAGTTGCTGAGCTAGAAATTAAGTTATGAGTTATGAAGTTTGTTAAGGATAGTTGGGATACATCATTTGCATTGATATTACAACTTCATAAGCCATTTTTTGATAAATACAACTTAACCCATACCGCTATCAGTGACAAAAATAAGAGGAAAATAGACAAAGATGGGCAACATCAGGCCTAATTTTTTTTTTGGCATGTACACTATGTAAATATTCTGAAGTATAATCTTAGGGGGAGTATGTTGTGTACTTAGGCAAATTTTGTGGATATAAAGAAATGATAAGTGTTTTTTCCACTACTATCAAAGGGGGAGATTGTTGATCTATAAGTCTTGTTGATCATTAGTGTCCCACACTTAGTCATTTATCTAGGTAGGTTAGTCGATCATCACTATGACCGAGCTATCTAGTATAGGCTAAGAAGTAGTCACTTTTGAGAAGATAATAGTTTCCAAGTTACACAGAAGCCGAGTGAAGTTGATCAGCTCATGCTGAGCACCAGAGTATTTATATGTTGAGAAAGACAGTTTTGTCATACATGTATGTTATGGCACAAAATTGAAGGTAAACTATTTTGGGCTGACATATTTGGGTATTTAATATTTTCAATGGAGTTAATTATGCATTAAATCATTTGATCCAATACGTGGCATAGAGGCAATCATAAAATTGGAATGCCCAAGAAGCATAAGTCTTTGATCTTGATCATTGATCTAGATCTCAATGCTAGATTCGTAAGATGTATAAGATTGCTTCTTACCCTAATTTTGTAAGGTGTGTGTGTGTGTGTGTGTGTGTGTGTGTGTGTGTGTGTGTGTGTGTGTGTGTGTGTGTGTGTGTGTGTGTATANAATTTTGTAAGGTGTGTGTGTGTGTGTGTGTGTGTGTGTGTGTGTGTGTGTGTGTGTGTGTGTGTGTGTGTGTGTGTGTGTGCATACAAGAGATGTGCAAAGGGTTATTTTGAGTTAAGAAGCATAGATCTAGCTTAGGAATAGAGTAGTGAGCACCAGAGTAAAGTTATATAAAATTATTGGATCAGAGAAGGTATTGAAAAGAGAAGTTTCATTATTAGCATATGAGTGCATATATAAGGATTAGATCTTGAGAAATTATAACAAGTGTACCAGGAGAAATCTCTTAACAGAGTGGTTCTAGTAGAACTTTCTAAATCTCTTAGCCTAGTGCTTACTTTGTTGTAAGCTTAAATCCTTTTACAAGGTAGATTGTAATGATATATAGCTCTTAACCAAGCAGACCTTTAATTAGGTAGATTACAAGTTGTGATCAAATTTTGTAGCCCTAACAGGCTCACTTTATTGCTACAGTAGTGAATATTTTTGTGGGTGTCATCCCCACCCTAGTTTTAGCTTATTGGGTTTCTGGGTTACCAAATTATGTGTCTTGAGTTATTTATTTTATGTTATGGATGTTACTAGTTGATAGATCAATCATATTTATGTATGAATGTGGATTAGTTTGTTTTAAGTGACAAATTTTTGAGATATGATTCACCCCCTCCCCTCAATATCTTGCTTTCCCATCTTGTATTTCCAAAAATTATGTCAAGATAACTCTTCAATTGACTGGCATAATTCATTTAAATCATATTTAATCTCCTAAGTGATTTAATCACTAAATTTTATTAATCACCTTAGCCAATCAAATCAAATCAAAATATGGCTAATGTAATTAATTTAAAAGGAATTAAATAAAATCCCTATTATACCTCATCACTTGCAAAAGCCTACTCCCTAGCCTAAATTAATCTAATTAATTGGCTATAGTCCTAATTAATTATCAAAAGCAATCAAAAGCTTAAATAATTAATTTCTCTATTTTTAACTGAATATATTAAATATAATTCATTTCATTAATATTCCCTCTAATCTAACCTACCTCAACCACCTTAACCCTGGGTTCAAACCCATCCCAACCTATTCCCCCCATGCTAAGCCTAATCTTAATCTTAATTTCATCCTAACCCACTTCCTAATGATGTCACATTCCTAAGTTTGTGATTAGGAATTTAACCCACTCCCAAAAGTCAAAGTTCTCAAGCTTGACCTTAAACCCTTACTCATGCTTCTTAAACCCTCAGCATGCCTCTTAAATGCTCTAATTTAATGCATATTCCCCTCACCCATACCTCATTAATTCTCCCCTCACTAATGCCTCTTACATCCACCATTAATGTTCTTACACCTCCATTAATGGCTTCCTCTCTCCTCTCACTCTTAAATTCCTCTATAAATAGGATGAATTTTGAGCACAAATTTTTAGAGTTCAAAGCATCCTTATGCTGCCCATATTTGGAGATTGGAAGGAGTAGACTCATGTTGCTCACATTTTTAGTGATTCATATTTCTTTTTAGCTCTAATAGTAGTATTGTTATAATCTTTCATCTTGGAGTTAAAAATGGACATTTCTTGAGCATACTAGATTAGTTTTCATTTAAATCTTTCATTCTAGGTTGTATATGTCACTGATAAATGCATAATCTGAGGGTGTATTATTGCATTCTTCAAACTCTTCCTAGATAGGAAGCAATAGGTCGGTTTTAGTGATTTATGTTAAACCCTTGCTTTTTATGATTTTTTGAAGTGTTGTGTCTTTCTTAACAGGTGCATAAAATCACACACACTAATTCATATCGGCACAATTATTATTTCTCCTTCCTAGAGGAAGTTCTTTGTATTGAAATGATTGTTCCTGAAATAGTGACCTCCTTTCGTCCATACAATCTCATGAAACCAAATAAATAAAATTAAGAATTATATTTCTTGGATTATTAATTATAGCTTGACAGATAATAATAGGATTATTCATGCACCGTCTTATATATCAGATTCACCACCTCTCTTGTGAGAGGAAAAAATAAAAAAATTGTACAATTTTTCCCTAGTGGAGTAATTATCTTTTCAGACTCTTTTCCTAAAGATAACAATGCTTTCCCCAGTGGAGTCACCAATCTGTTGGTACTCAAATCAATAGATTGGAAAATTATGAAAGGATTACAAAATTCTATCCCAAAACTCAGAAAATTGACAGGATTTATTGACAATTAATTGAAGTTCTCTACTCTTTAGGCTCTGCAGGACCTAGGTGGGTATACCTTTTCTCTCACTTATAATTTACAGTGAGATATTTTGATAGAAGATGTGTAGACCCTTTATTTAATAATTAAATGTGAAACAAAACTTAACTTCCTCCTCCAAAATTCTCCTACTTACTGGCTTCCTACTTGCTAACTTCTATTAAAATCAAATAAATGCAAAGTAAAAGAAAATGAGCAATCATAGAGGGTGAAATATTTCTTACTCTTATGAAAAATGATGATCAGTCCCTTATCAAATTGGGCCATGGAGTCAATCTTATCCAGCCCACACACACACACAACTCTGAAAGACAGTGGTCTACAATTCTCACAAACACACCATCAACCATCCAATCCTGTCAATGCACACAAATTGAAGACAAAAGACCAACCCATCCAATTATATTTAATCTCTTAGTAAGAGAACCAATTAGACAAAAAAACAATAGGACAACAACTTCTCTATAGCTTATTTTTTTCCTTCAAATTGATATTAGGAATCAACAATCTACATGCACAAGTTTTAAAGATAATAATTGATCATTAAATCAATTATAACAAAGGGATACAAGTCTGATAAGAAAGAACACAAAATAATGCCAATGTGGACAAGAAAACTAGTTATATTTTATTGATATCAAGAGAGAGAGAGAGAGAGAGTCTTTCTACTTTCATATATAT
>MU224737.1:7906458-7927948 GCA_018584345.1 Thuja plicata
AAAACATTAATCTATGAATATACTTTATAAAACTTATTATAAGGTATTGTAATTCCATATAGCTTACTAATACCAATAATCCTTCTATAAAATATATAACATCCCATCTACAAGAAATAGAATTACCACTCACATATACCAATAATCATCAAGTCCTAGAGACCAATAATTTCCAAAAAACAAATTAAAACAACAGAGCTAACCAGAAAACATAGCAATATATCATCAAACCAAAATAAACATATACATGACTAACTCAGGAGTATCCAACCGAGGAGCAAGGATCATAAGAAAAGGAACAAAGGTAGGTTTATTCTTGAGATAACTTGGTAATATCTCTGTAACAACAAAAAATATCAAGGAATTGAAGTGCACACTCATAATTGTGAAGCCAGGTGTAGTCAATGCCCAGTACTTGCAAGCCTACATCACCAAGCAGAAATATATGTGTATAAATATACATATAAAAGAAGACATTTGTAGATAGATGACTAGGATTGATGCATGATGTGGAACTCAGGTATGTGAGTAACAATGACTTCATCTCAAATCATGAAAACACATCAGACACATATCTATAAATAAAGCATGTGGCACCATCCTAATATAGGTTAGGATCCTAATCATTGGGTTAGTTTTTATGAACAAACAAATAAAAATATATGCATATCCTAATTTCATAAGTGTAGATAAAGATAATCATAAATGAATACATAAAAATATCTGATAAGCATATCATCATCTAGGTCTATCCAAATGAAACATAATCATAAGCATATAGTCCATCCACAATAATATAAAAATGTCTAATCAAGGAAAGAAAAGCATAGTCAGCTGAGAGGGTATTACATCCTCCCCCCTAAGATTAGGCTTACTCCTGGAAGCCTACAAATAGATAAGGATAAGTAGATCTAAATCTAATATAATCCTCCCATGTTGTCAAGGCCTCATCATTAGGATCCCATTGGACCCTTTCCTAACCTAAAGTGTGACCCTTGAGTGTCAGTCTCCACTACTGTATAATATGTACAAGCTCCAAAGCCAGCTGCCCATCTGCTACATGTTAAGTATTACATTCCATCACATGAGTCAAATCAATAATATATCTTCTAAGAACTCAAATATGAAATACATCATGAATACAAGTGAGGTTGGGCAGCAAGGAAAGTTAACAAGTGACTGGTCCTATCCTCTCTAGTTTCTCAAAAGGACCAATAAACTAGGGTACCAGCTTAGAGCCTTTTCTATAATAGATTGGACTCTTTCGTTGGTGCACCTTTAAGAAATCTCTATCCCCAATAAAGAACTATACATTGGTCTTATGAGCATCTATGAACTTCTTTTGCCTATCTTGAGCTACCACAAGATGCTCCCTAATATGCTCAACCTATTGCTCCATGTCTTGCAACATCTCTAGGCCAAGAAGTACTATTTCCTCTAATCAGTCCCAACTCAAAGGTGTACAACATGTATGGCCATACAAAGCCTGAAATGGGGACATGCCAATAGAGATATGATATCCATTATTATAAGAAAACTCCACCAAATATATGTAATCCTCCCAATGGGTCTACCTATCCATAACATACATTTTGAGCATGTCCTCAAGAACCTGATTAAGCCGCTTAGTCTACCCATACATTTATGTATGATAAGATAAACTAAATTTTAGCTGATTCCCTAAGGTCTATTGTAGGGAAGTCCAAAGTGAATAAGTAAAAAGTGGATCACGGTCAGAAATAATCCTCCTAGGAATCCCATGAAGTCTCACAACATCCTTCATAAATACTCTGGTCACTAACGCTATTATATATGAGAATTGCATAGGAGAGAAATGGGATACCTTAGTCAGTCTATCAACTATAACCATAATAGCATCATGTCTCATGGGGTAATAGGATGTCCCACAATAAAAATTCATGGAGCTAATGTCCCACTTCCATTATGGAACAAGATGAGACTAAAGGAGACCTACTGGGTGTTGATGCTCAACCTTCACCCTCTAACACTCTAGACATGTTTCCACATAGTCTTCTATATCCCTCTTCGTTCTTGACCAATAATAGAGATGGTGCAAGTTGGAACACATTTTATTCATGCTAGGATGAGATGAATTGGGTGCCTTATGGTCCTCTACTAAGATAATTATATAGAGATCTCCAGATAAAGGAACATAGATTTGGTTACGCAGACGCAAAAACCCATTAGAATGCAAAGAATACCCTAAGAAACATCCCTCTAAGAGCCTTCCTGATTCAAAATTTTCTTTTACCTCCTAACATCATGAATCTGAAGTGAGGGCTTGCTGAGTTCGGCTCCCCAAATTTGTAATAAGAGAGAGAGCTGATAACCCATACCCTTTCCTATTCATGGCATCAACCACAAAATGGGTTTTTCCTTGGATATATTTAACATTAAAATCATATACACATAAGAACTCCATCCATGTGGATTGTCTAACATTGAGGTTAGGTTGAGTGAAAATATACTAAAGGCTACAATGATCTGTATGGAGCTTGAAATTGTGACCCAACAAAAAGTGTCTCCACTTTACTAAAGCATGGACTACCACTACTAAATCAAGGTCATGAGTGGGATAGTTAAGCTCATGATCCTTTAGTTTTCTAGACTTGTATGCAATAAATTGGTCTTCCTACATTAGGACTGCCTTAATTCCTTCAAGTGAAGAATCCATACAAACCACAAAGTTCCTCGAGGGTTTAGAAACTATCAAGATCGGAAAACTGATCAAATTTTGTTTTAAACTTTGGAAAGCTGCCTCACACTTCTTTGACCACAAAAATTTATTTCCTTTCCTCTAGAAGGAAGTTATGGGGACATTAGTGGGATTTTTCTAGTCTACTATGGCCAAAATATTTGTGAGATCAACTGCAATACCATGCCCTGACATAACATGCCCCAGTTACTTAACCTTTGTCTGGAAAATATCACATTTCTTTAGATTGGCATAAAGTTGGCTTTCTCTTAAACACTATAACACCTATCGAAGATGATATTCATGGTCCTCAAATGTTTCGGAAAATACTAAGATGTCATCCAAGAAGAATATCAAAAACCAATACAAATAGGTTATGAAAACCCCATTCATCAAACTCATAAATACTGAGGGAGCATTTTTCAACCCAAATGGTACTGTAATGAACTCGTAGTGACCATGTCGGGTACAAAAAGTTGTATGGTGAATATCAGCCTTGTTAGTTCCTTTTCTTGCTGATATAAAAATACTCTCAGAGAGCTTTCTCTATTTATCCTAGACACTGATCATACAAGATATAGAATGATAGAAACAAGGTTTTTAAACCTCCTACACTTTGAGCTCCATGAACTCGGGAGAGATTACCCTTCTAAATCAGAACAATCAAATCACTAAATTATTCTAGTAGAATATGAATGGAATTACAAGAGTTGATCACTATAATATTTATTGAAATAGACCAAACCATGAGTAAAGATCAATTTTAATAGTGATAGTCACCTAATTCAATCGAGGACAAACCAGTGCTTAATCCTAGGGCATGGAGTCATTGTTGCATAGTTTTAACCTTTTTAGTCATGAACAGAAATTTAAGACAGCCATAGAATCTGACATAAACATAGACATACCTTATATATCTATCCTCACACATATAACAAATCAATTCATCAAATTCATTATAAAACTTGAATCCCACTGAAAATACTCCTAAGGCAATTTTAATATTTCCTTGAAAGAACCCTAAAATTATTTCAAAATCTGCCTAACATATGCATAAATTGAACATTCCTCAAACATTCAATTTACATAAAATTTAGAAAAACCATAATGAAGACAAAATGCTCATCATATGTTTCAAAAAACTATTGATGGATTTCATTTGTATTCATGATCAAAATTGCTATTACAATTAGCAGTATTTCAAAACCCCAAAAAAAAACCTATATATCTTAAACCAGAGTTTTTATATTAGACTTATACTTCCAAATGAACAATGGCTATCCCTTTCCAAGTAGTCTTGGAATCCTTTTATAAATAAGGATGAAAAAAGCTATAGACTCACTAGGAAAGATTTAAAAAATCTTTTTTGACAACAAATTTGTAGTTAACATAAAAAAAAAAGCTGCAACCGAAAAGAGGTGGCAAAAGTTGGCTATTTGAATAAGGTTTGTTGATGCAATTGGACAGTATCCTCTTCATCCTTTTAGCTTTGCTTCCCACCTATTGAACTTCTTGGTGGTGGGCCAATCAATATTCCTTATCTATTCTAGTCTGGCAATAGCCTCTGTCCACCTGGCATCAATAGTTGAACTGGCCTCTGAAACAAATTTTTCCATATCTCTCTCAACCTTGAAGAGTTTGTCAATTAGTTCTTTGTAGTATTGAGCATCTACATCCTTCTATAGGTGCTACTTTATCTCCTCGTCTATAAATATCCCATCAAATCAATCCATCCAATCAAATTGTGGGTTCAGAATGCCAACTTCATCATATATTCTTGGGATCAAGGGAGGGCACTAGTCACCAAACAGTTGCAATCTACCACTTATCAAGTCAACGTTTTCATTAAAGAAGCCATATGTATTGTTCACCTCATTGATCATTTCAATGGTATCTATGATCTTGTCAAGAAAATCACTACTATATAACATGGTTGTTTTTAGTTTATCCATCAGCCTATCTCTTCCTGACCAAATCTTCAATGTGGGCTCTAAGAATGTCATGGCTTCAGCAGCTACCTTTTGTTCTTCTTGCAATGAGCCATATAGTGTATACACTATGTCAGTCTTCTACTTGAGAACATCAATTTGATGTTGAAGTATAGGCAAGATGATAGACATGACATTTATGCTTTGTCCCTGTGACAGTTCCTTGGACTAGCCTTTTGCTATTGCTGAATTTTTTTTTTCCTCTATGGCAACATTTGTTTTAATTTTTTGAATTTTCAGAGGGACTGGAGTCTTCACCCTTTTACTTTACACTAACTCCTCTTTGAACTTAGAAATTTCTTCTTCCAATGCATGGTTAAGAACCACAACCTCTTCATGCTTTTTTGCTAAGGCCATTGTTTGACCAAAAGTTGTTTCATATCTCTTTGATAGATCATCAACTTTTTCCAGGTTCATGAATGATACTTGAGTCATCAATTGAGCTATATTAGTATCTGTAGTATTCTACATATTCAAAATCATTCTATCTACTTTCTTTTCCTCTTTTATGGTCATGACTAGAGGCTTTTGTGTAGTAGGGGCCAATAACAATATAGCCAAAGTCTTGGATTTAGGATCAAATCCTGATCCTTTCAGAACTTCATCCATCTTAAACTCTATTTTCAATAGGGGATCTTCTTGCCTTCTAATTTGATTGATGAAAAATGTGGATTGTAGGTCCCAACCAAGCATCAACATTAGTCCACTATTTTGTACCAGCAATCTGGCCTGCTCGATAGTGATTAGTTCACTCTCAGGATCATAATCCTCGAGTGTCTTCACAATCTCTTCATTTTTATCTACATTTTCTTCACCTGTGGTTAACCCTTGTCTCAAGTCCTTTTGTTTCAGCTTGATCAAAAAAGTCTTGAACTCTTCATACTTTATGAATTCATCATCTTTCATGAATTCATTGACTATCATGACACTCTCATCATCCTTTTCAAATAAAACCATCTGGTTGTCCCCTTGTCCTTCAGTTTGAGGCTCTTTTTGCAATTGTCTTTTTAGCCTTTTAAAATATTTTCCATGTTCAGTAATCATAGCCTTAGACATACTTTTCCTGTCCTACATCATCATGTGTTCTTTTTTTTTTTTTTCTCCTGGGTGGTTCTCTAGCAGAGGTAGCTTCCTCACCGACCTCTTCTTCTTCTTGATGCTCTTCCTCTTGTTGTTCCTGATGTTATGGGTCATGCAATGCAATAGGAATTGGGTAACCTTGATATTGTACATCCTAAGCACTGAACTACAGTACCTGTTCCATTAGAGTGTCATAGGATTTAAGCATTTCCTCTATCCTTTATAAGTATGGGAGATCAGGGAAAAAACTAGAGAAAGTATTGTCTGACTCTTTCCATTCAGCTTCTGCCCTAAGGAGGTCATTCCATTTCCTTCTCCTCTTCTAGACTTCATGCTTATTTAACTTGTTCCTCACAACATCTTCAACATCCAGTGGCTCATGATCTCTAATCTTTTTCCAAGGATTCATTCTTATCATGGCTATTTGTATAAACTATTCTAGATCACAGAACCTAGAAACTATCGTAGACATTCTATATTGCTTCAAGGAGTCATTAATCAGATCAAAAACTCTTTTCCCAATGGAGAAGTCAAAACCTACCCATAATCTAGGGATAAAAGTACCCTTTTTATGACCCTCTAAAAATTATTTATCGACCCAAGTGATTTGCCAAATAAATTCTAAAAATGCAATCCTAGGAGGAACAAACTTGGGGAAGATGTGAGGTGGTTGTGTACAACCATATACTCTAATGATAGTAATATAATCAAAGAAGAAAAATTCACCCCAATTGTGAGTGATAGGATAGTTTGGAACAAATTTCCAAGGTCTCAAAACTTTTCTAACCTCAAATGGAAGTCTATGCCTATCTGTTCCCAATAAATCAAAAATTGGATCCACAATCCAATTACAAAAGCATAAAAAAGATGAGTTGATGGATGAACTATCCCATACCTAGGTCCATCTTTGGATTGGTGCATCAACACCATACTCTAAAAAAAACAAATCAAGCTCTTTATCCATAGACGCCCTGTTAAAATATAGAATCATATACATCAGATGAGAATAATGTTTGAAGGTAGGTACTTGGGCATCTAACTATATCTCCACTAATGCAGCATGAATAACATCAACTATGTATCCAACATAGTCATAATCAATAGTGACCTCCAAGTGATGAATGTTCATGGCCATCATGAGTACATCTTGAGGTACTATGGAATGTCCATCAAAACCTAATACTCTGCTCAAACCATACACCATACACTTTATGTAATGGTGAAATAGGGATGGGTCAAAAGGTGATTTGAGATTGTCTGAGATTTTCACCAGGTGCATATCTACCCTAGGCATGAATTTGGACATTTCATATTTCTTAATCAAATGTTCTCTCTTGATATAATTTTCCTTAATCTTCTTTAAATCAATATCTGTGCACAATGCACCAGTGATCCTGAAAAATTCTGTCACTGACCTCCTCTCTATGAAAACTAAGGTCTCTTTATTTTTCTTCCTGATTACCCTAGCTAATGGGCAATAGTTTTTAGCAAGTTCCCTAATAAGACCTATGTCAACATAAACATCAGGCATAATTAATTTTTCCATATTCAAATCCCAGGGATTGCAAATGGGGACTACATTAATTCTATTATTCCAGAAATAATGGAACAAGGTATTACCAGAGTAATTTGGGGTGACTGGGTTTCTGCATTGGCACCATTTGTCTTTCCATTCATCCCAATTTTCACTATTTGTATTCAAATTCTTGGGTAGCAACTCAAAAAATTCTTCCACATACTTTCTTGGTGTAACCTCTTTCTTCTCAAACCCATGTGAAGTAGTGGGAACAATAGCTTGATTCATCCTTCCTCTTCAAATTGCTATCTTAGACAATCTATTTTAGACAAACAAGCTCTATCACTCTTTACAGAAAATATTAGGATGTAGAATTGAGAACTATACAAAATCAAGCTCAATCATTCAAACTTATAGTCATCAAATCGGCATCTTATCCAATTGAATGCCAAATTCTCACACTTGCAGAATCATGCAATCATCTCTCTGTAACTAATGTTGTCATTAATTCAAACTGTATGATCCCTGCTGGAAAAAGTACACACCTTCTTTATTTTTTGCCCTCTTAGGCTTGAAATGAACCACATGTCAATTTTTCACTAACTCACTATACCTTGCTTACATTCAAATGTGTCCTTGCGAGTGAGTGACAAGACCGTTTTCTTCTATCAGTCGTGCACTCGCTATCTATCTTTGTTTTTGGCTCATATGCTTCATGACTGGGCGATGACCTAACTGACAGCTTCATTATTTCACAATCACACACTCGCTATCCATTAATGCTTTATGTTTATACTTGAGTGAGTAAGCGACATCACTTTTATTTTCATCAATCGCGGACTCACCGCTCAGAACTTTACTTTCATTGAAATTCTGTGAGTGAGCGACATGATCTTTATTACTCAATCACTTCTTAGTTGCATACTTTCTGACCTTTGTTTATCATGCTTTACACTTGAGCAAGTGAGAAATTTTTCAAAACAATCATACATCACTTTTTGGTCGCATAGTCTCCATTGCTTTCTGATTTTTCTTTATACCTCAACGGCTGGGTGATGACTACTTTCTTTGTGTATTTTTACTTAATCGCTCACTCACATTGCAAGATTTTCTAGCTCATAAGAATTATCGAGTGAGTGATGACCCTTTTTTTCTATCAACCACATACTCACTGTTGAGATCTCCTTATAAATGAATCCTTCATGACTGAGTGAGTGCCTTCATCATGTATTAATCACTCACTTGCTAATCTTTCTTCATGAGCGACTAAGCGACAACTTTCCACTTTTCTTCATTGCACACCCGCGAGCATATTTTCAGTTGACTTCACACATGAGTGAGTAAGCGATAGCCTATCCTTTCTTTCATCGCACACCTATGAGTTTAAAATTTGAAACAACAAATCATTGGTGAGTGAGCAAGAACAAAAATGAATGTTTAGTTGTCCAGTCGCGCACTTTATCAACATTGCATATCTCTTGCGCGATTGAGTGACAAGGACCATCTAATAATGAAAACATACTACATCATGTACTCATACTACAAAAAATACAACAGTTAAGACTTGAGTGAGTGAGCGCTATATTAAAATATGACTTCATTTCTCACTCACAGTTCCAAATGATACATATAATAACTAAGCCTGAGTGTGCAACTAACACTAACTTTTAGAACTCGCTCAATCATGGACTGAAAAGTATAAGACCAAAAACCACCGTGATTGTGTGATGCATAAAAATTTCAACTCATCGCTAGCGCACTAAACCTTTCAACAAAGAACCTGATCCCCCGCGAGTGAGTGATCAATAAAACAATTCCAACTTACTCGGTCACGCACTGACAACCTGACTTCAAAATTACATCATGACTCTTTGATTAAGATAAATTAATGACCAATTCACTCACTCACTTACTTAACTTGACCTGACAAGACACGACCACGACTGCGTGATTCATTCCAAAACATGAATTGTCACTCACTCTCTTACCTAAAAGGTCACTTTAAAATATCAGCACGGGTATGCAACTAAGGCTAAAATTAAGGCAAATTTGAAAACTTGACCATAAGATGACATTTTGGCATGCAATCACATGGATTTTGAATCAGAAGACGTGGGAAAATTTTCCAAAGCATGGAACATTGAAATTTTTTGATATGCAGTGCTAACAATAGCTCCAACTGGGGAAATTTAATTGCAAATTTGACATTAGAAGCCAAAAATTTGGGAGACAGACCACAAACCAAAACACAATTGTACATACACACACAAAAACCACACTAAAGAAGGAAAATCTAAACTATTGTGCATGGAAAAAGTAACTTCATGAGAAAAATTATTTCAAAAACTATCCATGCACTGGAAATTCTTGTATTTCACCACTTGGGTGTTCTAGAAAATAAGAATTTTGACCATGAAACTCCTAGATTACAAAAGGACCTATCCATAATGATTCAAATTTACAATGTTTCCCCTTTTCTTCTTTTCTAGCATTCCACTATAACACCATATCATTTATATGAAACTTTCTTTCAGTTGTTCTTTTGTCGAATAGGTAATTAGATTGTTGTTGGAGTTTCATGTTTCTCTTATGTGCCTCTGCTCTTATTTCTTCTAGTTCTATTAGTTGGTCCATCCTCTCCATCATGGGTTCTTGTTCTTCAAATTCTTCTTCTTGGAGAAATTTATATACTAGTAACAGATTATTTAAAGGCAACCTTGCCTGAGTTCCATAGACCATTTCAAAAGGGGATAACCCTATTTCTCTCTTCATTGTTACCCTGTCAGCCCAAAGGGCTAATTTTAGTTTTGAATGCCAAGACCTTTTATTTTTCTCCAAAGCTCTTTTAATGATTTTCATGATGCTTTTATTTCTGGACTCAGCTTGTCCATTTTCTTGAGGATGATATGGTGAGGAATAAGGTATAGTAATGCCATAATCTTCATAGAAATTCTTAAATTCCTCAACCCTAAAACACATGGCATTGTCCTTGATTAACTTAGTGGGCACACCAAGTTTTGTCAGAATATTATCCATTAAGAAATCCATCACTACCTTGCTAGTAGCCATTTTTGATGGAATTGCCTCTATCCATTTTGTAAAATAGTCTATGGCCACTAGAATCCAACTCTGGCCTCCACTAGATTTTTCTAAAAATTCTCCAATAAAATCAAGACCCCATTGGGTAAAAGGTGCTTCAATAGTCAAAGGATTTAAAGGTAAAGCTCTTGAAAATTTCATCTTAGAGGAAAACCTTTGGCAAGGTTCACATCTATGTACAAACATCTAAGTATCCTTAAAAAGATATGGCCAATAAAATTCAGCTCTGATTATCTTGTGAGCTATGGTCTTGGCAGAATAATGTCCACCACACACACCGCTATGCATTTCATTCAAAACTCTTTTAGATTGTGATTTATCCAAATAGAGCAACAAAATTCCATCCTTATTTTTCCAAAATAAATCACCTCATATCAAGATATACCTTTGAGCCTGCAATTTCAGAGTCCTTTTTTGATTATCTGACATATGCTCTGTATATTTACAATTTAAAAAAAAAAACACTATATCAATGTACCATGGCTGCAATTCTATACTAGTTAAGTTCATATTTACTATTTGCACATTATTGACTTGAGCCAGCTCCATGTTAGTGTCAGTCATTAGTTTTTCCAAACCCAAACCCCTAACCAATTTGGTAACTTGAATTTCCAGATTAAATTCTTGAATCCTATTGATCCATTTACACCTCTTCCCAATAACTTCAGACTGAGACAATATATCTTTGACTGTAGCATGTGGTACATAATAAATTATCTTTGCACAAACCAAATAAGGTCTAAAAACATTGACTTCCTTGACCAATGCATATGCTTGTTTCTCCATTATCTCATAATTAAGTTCTGCTTCTTGTAGAGACCTACTAAAAAATGCTATGGGATGATCAAAACCTTCGTCATCTTTCTGCAAAAGTACTGCAGCAATTGTATGGAATGAAGCAAAAGAAAATATATAAAAAGGCTTTTCATAATCTGGAGATCTCAGTACAGGTGCTTGCTGAATAGCTACTTTTATCTCATCAAACGCTAACTGAGCATCCTTACCCCATTCAAACTTAGCATTTTTCTTTAACAATTTAACAATGGGCTTGACTATCTCAACAAAGTTTGCAATGAATCTCCTCACAAAATTTAATTTTCCCAGAAAAGACTGAACACCTTTGATATTTTTTGGGGGTAAGAGTTTTTTAATGGCTTCCACTCTCTCAAGATCAAACCTGACACCTTCTTTAGATACTATATGTCCCAATAATTTACCTTTTTTCATAGCAAAAGGACATTTCTTTAGATTTAAAGAAATCCCATACTCCAAGGCTTTAGTAAAAATCTTTTCCAAATGCTTACAATGATTCTCAGCCTTTTGGGAATATGCAGTAAGATCAGCCTGATACACCACCATGATTATATTTATAAACTCCTTAAAAAAAGCCACATCCATGGCTCTTTGGAAAGTAGCTCCTACATTTCTCAGGCCAAATGGCATTCTTACATAAACATATGTAGCCCATGGGGTTGTGAAGGTTTTCTTGAATTGCTCACTTTCTTGAACCAGCACCTAGTTATAACCAGAAAAACCATCCATCATAGATAGAAAATCATAGCCAGTAACCCTTTCTAGCATTGCCTCCATGTTTGGTAAAGAATAATTATCTTTTAATGAAGCCACATTAAGGTTCCTAAAATCAACACATAGTCTGATATCTCCATTTTTCTTTCTGACATGGACCAAATTAGACACCCAAGAAGAATGCCTGATTGGTTTTATGATCCCAGCGTCTCTGAGTTTTGCCAACTCTTGCTGCATTTTGGGGGCCATCAAAGGATTTATTGGCCTCTATTTTTGTCTAAAAGGCTTAATATCATCTTTTAATGGGATTTCATGTTTAAAGGGATCTTCCCTATAAGCCTTAAGGTCATCATAAGACCATGCAAAAACATGCTTGAACCTTTTCAGTAAGCTAATCAAATTTATCTTCACATGAGGAGCTAATTTCTTTCCAATCTATACAATCCTGGGATTACACTCTGATCCCAAGTTTACCTCCTCAAATTCATCCAACTTTGTTGTAGATGTTTGACACATATAACTATCATTGTCAGTAAATAATCCCTCCAATTGAGTTATTCCTTTGGGGATTTCATTTGTCTGTAACTGCAAAATTTCATTGCCAAATATAGTCTCTTTCCTATCAATAATCTCTATCAAATTATTACAATCAATGATTTTCCCTTCATAATTATCCACACATTGAATAAAATTGATAATTTCCACATCACTTTCAAAAACTTGCCAATTATACACATTATCAGGAATGGCAAGCCTAGTTTTAGTTTCCTCAATAGATACTCCTGCTAGCGTTAGATCATCATTTTTCAAAGCCACATTAGCCAAAAAATCTGCCATGATATTCTTAGATCTCTCTATCCAATTGATGGAAAATGCATCAAAAAATTCAATGTTATCCCATACAGCATGCTTATATTATTTCAACCTATGATTTTTGGCAGCATATATTGATCTAATTTGGGAAATCGCTAGCTCTGAATCACCAAAAACTCTTAATAACTTAATGCCATGATTGATTGCTATTTCTAATCCCAGTAACAATGCTTCATACTCAACTGTATTGTTTGTACATTGAAATGACAGAAAAAATGAATATTTGAAAGTAATACCTGATGGAGAGACAAATAGTATACCAGCTCCTGACCCTTCTCTAGAGCATGCTCCATCAAAATACATTTTCCATAGTCCAAGCTGTTGAAATTATAATTCTTCCACTATGGGCTCTATTTTTTTCAACTTTGGTTGAATTTTTTCCACCTTGAAATTATGTATATCTACATCCACAAAGTAGTTTAGCATGTTTGGTTCAACCTTCTCAACATAAACAAGAGATCTGGGATCCCTTAATAGTTTTGCTTCTTTCCCATTTACAAAAATAGTAGCAAAAGACAAATCCAATTGTACATATCCTCCAATGGTTGCAACACATTGTCTTGATAAGAGCATGCCATAATGGGGTCGTGAATCCACAACCACAACATCTATTTTAAAAGTGACCTCAGGGTATGCAGCAAGTTTTATCTCTAATCCTTGCAAAGTTCCTACTACAGGTACTTCCCTATTGTTCATGTCATAACATTTACCATAAGCAGTATCCACATCTAAACCCAATTGTTTCATAACAGTGTAAGTCATCACATTAGCAGTAGCCCCTGAATGCATCATACATTTTTTAGTAACATATTGTTTGTGAGAAATGTTACATAAAAAGGATCAATCTGATCTGGCTCTCGAACAACTATATTTCCCAGATAGATTGGGATTCCATTTTTTTCTTCTTGCTCACCTTTCAGTTCATCATTCAAAGTAGTACTATCATGTATAGCAGGCAAATCAAATAACAATGAGAAGGCCACTTCTCGGTGTTCTTTAATTTTAAACATCTCAATTAAAGGACTAGATACTTTCATTTGAGATAAGGCTTGCTTCATGTTAAAAGATGGGAAACTCATGATGTTATCAGAAGATATGTTACCTTTACTCTCCTTTAACTATTTTGTTTTTTGTTCATGAGTGGGGGTAACTTTATTTTCTTTAATCAGAGTGTCCTTCAGTTCACCTTGTGTAGCTTCTTCATTTATGACTTCTGTACTGACAAGTGAATTAGGCTGTTTCCCACTTTGATCAACTTTTCTATTCCTAAGTTGGTATGAACATCTTTCTTGTGTCAAAGCAGAAATAGTTAGAAACCTTATCTCTTCATCACTAGGCATCTCAAATTGAAAGTGCTCTAACTTAGTGCTTGCATTATTTACTGTGATTGGCATGTTTTCTTGTGGCTCTTCCTCTGAAATACCATTGTCATCTTCAATAGTAAGTGCACACATGTTTATTGCAAGTTTTTTCTCACTCTGACTTTCTTGTGTTCCAATATTTTCATGTTGCTCCACCATACTCTGAGATACTGCACATTGATAAGGGGAATGAGGCATATTATAGGCCATGCACCAAGGAGTATTTTCCAGATTATGAGCATTGTTTTTTTTCAATGGGTCAGGGATGTCTTTGTTCTTAAGATCAGATTTTTCTTCTGACACAAGGTTTCCATCCTTCCACTAATTCTTATAAGGAAAATCTTGCAACCTGTAGGGCTTATCTTTCCTTTGGTATTGTGGTCTATTATTTTGAAACCCCTTATCACTCTTGTCTACCTTAGTAGAAAGATATTTCACTACACTTACCAATGTTTCCATCTTATCTTATTCCTTGGGATTTTTATTTTATTTTGTTTTTGACCCTTTCCAGAGTCTACTACCCTCCCATTTACCAAGCTTTCCAAAATCTCTTCTATTGATTTCTATGTTTATGGCCAGTTTATACACATCTCGCATGGTCTGAGGATATTTATTTGTAAGTAGGTAAGCAATATTTCTATCCAAATCATTACAATAAGTGGTGACACATACATTTTCATCCAGTCTCAATACTTGGAACAAATTATACATAGCCTTTTGAAATCTTACATTAAATTCAGCAATGCCTTCATTGGTAAATTTTTTCAAACTGTTGAATTCGTTCAACATAAAACCAAAATTTATCTTGTCACCATACTATTTTTTGAAAATTCTACTAAATTCATCCCAAGAATAGATACTATGATCAGGAAAACCTTAGTACTAGTCTCTTGCATCCTCACTTAAGGATTGCACAAATAATTTCATCACAGCATCCTCATCTCCAATCTCATAATCATTCATTGTATCCGAAAATACTTTTAGATGTTCTTCACCAGTCATAGCATTATTCCCACTGAATTTGGGAATCTTATCTCTGACCTCATTCGGAATAGGGTTTGGTTGGCCAGGGATACCATCAAAAAATGATTGCCTATATCTCTCCAAATGAATAGGTCTTCTTTGAAAATTAGTGCCCATATTTTGGCCAATGCCTAAATTTTGGTGGCTAATATTTTTGTTGAGTCCACTTACTCTTGACTATGATGCAACTCCTTGAGCCACACCATATGTCTGGGTACTTGTGTTATCATTATTGGTCTAAAAATTAGAATTAGATACCAACATAGTCTGATTAGTTATAGTAGTATTATTTGTTACATTAGGATTAGTCATGGGACTCAAAAAGGCAATCCTTGTTTTCATCTCTGCAGCAGCAGATTCTAGCTCTACTCTTTCCAACTATTTTGCAATATCATCTTTTGCGTTTCTAGCCCTTTCTAATTCCATATCTAGTGAAAACATATCTTGAGATATATATTGTTCTATCTTAGGTTTAGAGAATTTAATACCTGTGAGTTTTTGTTTTCCTTTTTCAACACCTGTTTGTGTGACATTAACTGTTGATACATTTGGTGTGGGTATCTGAGACTTAGGGGTTTTTTGACTTTCATAATTGATGACTTGCCTCACCACAGGGCCTATAACTTTGGGATCACTTTTCTTAAGCAGGTATTCTCTTTCTTGGCACTCTTTTCTCAGGGTGTCTACATCTCCAAAAAATTATTTATTCAAGCCATGAAATCCCTCACTAGCACCCTAAGCTGCCAATTTTAATTGGGAAACCCATTTTTTCAAATATTCTCTTTTATTGATTGCATTTATAATTTTCTCCTCTCTAGCCTCATCATTTTTCTGCTTGATAGCAAGAGTTCATCTAATTCCCTCTTCAAAATGTCATTATCTCTGAGGACTCCCTCAATATCAAAACTGGAAGAGTCATAGATATTCATCAAATTATCTCCCTTTTGGTCCTCAACCTATTCATAAGGGATACCCTTGAAATATGATGATATCTCACCCTTTTCTTGATACATTCTTTGGTTTAGGGTTAAATATATCATCAAAGTAACCATTAGTGTCAGACTCAGGATTCAGGGGTTCATTTATTTCTTTCTCAGGATTAGTACCTAATGACTGACCAGGGCCTACAGATCTAGGCTTCCAAGAAGTATTGTTATAAGATTCTCCTTTACTATAATGGTTTCTTCTATAATTTTTAGAAACATCACTCTCTGATGTTTCCTGAGAGAGATTCTTTGTGTTTGCTTTTGTATTCCTCATCTTGTCCAAAATGAAATTTCACACACTTGATCTACTAGTGTTCCCCTTAGAAGCACTATAACCAATAACTCAAAGTCGCCACCCAAAAGCTTTGGGACTAAAATAATGAAAATTCACCTTACCAATGATATTTGAGGATATAATTCAATAAAGTGCAATACACAACTTGTGATTTCAAAAATTGGACTTCAAGGAATCTATATTATGGAATATTATCTTCATACTAACCTTTCACACATTCCTTGATAAAAGTCCCCAGTAGAGTCATCATTTTCTGTTAGTTCCTTTTCTTGCTAATATAAAAATAATCTCATAGAGATTGCTCTATTTATCCCAGATAATCATCATACAAGATATAGAATGACAAAAACAAAGTTTTTAAACCTCCTACATTTTGAGCTCCATGAACTCGGGCGGGATTACCCTTCTAACTCAGAACAATCAAATCACTAAATTATTCCAGTAGAATATGAATGGAATTACAGGAGTTGATCACTATAAAATTTATTGAAATAGACCAAACCATGAGTAAAGATCAATTTTAATTGTGATAGTCACCTAATTCAATCGAGGACAAACCAGTGCTTAATCTTAGGGCATGAAGTCACTGCTGCACAGTTTTAACGCTTTTAGTCATGAACAAAAATTTAAGACAGCCATAGAATCTGACATAAACATAGACATACCTTATATATCTATCCTCACACATATAACAAATCAATTCATCAAATTCATTATAAAACTTGAATCCCACTGAAAATACTCCTAAGGCAATTTTAATCTTTCCTTGAAAGAACCCTAAAATTATTTCAAAATCTGCTTAACAGATGCATAAATTGAACATTCCTCAAACATTCAATTTACATAAAATTAAAAAAAACCATAATGAAGACAAAATTCTCATCATATGTTTCAGAAAACTATTGATGGATTTCATTTGTATTCGTGATCAAAATTTTTATTACAATCAGTAGTATTTCAAAACCCGAAAAAAAAACCTGTCTTAAACCAGAGTTTTTATATTAGACTTGTACTTGAAAATGAAAAATGGCTATCCCTTTCCTAGTATTCTTAGAATCCTTTTATAGCTAAGGATGCAACAAGCTATGGACTCACTAGGAAATATTTACAAAATCTTTTTTGACAACAAATTTTTAGTTAACATAAAAAACAAAAGCTGCAACTAAAACCAGGTGGCAAAAGTTGGCTAAGTCTAAATAAGGTTTGTTGATGTAGTTTGATAGTATCCTCTTCATCCTTTCAGCTTTGCTTCCCACCTATTGAACTCCTTGGTAGTGGGCCAATCAAAAGTCTTTATCTGTTCCAGTTTAGCAACAACCTCTATCCACCTAGCATCAATGGTTGATCTAGCCTCTAAAACAAATTTTTCCATTTCTCTCTCAACCTTGAAGAGGTTGTCAACCAGTTCATTATAGTATTGAGTATTTACATCTTTCTCTAGGTGCTACTTCATCTCCTCATCTATAAATATCCCATCAAATCCATCCATCCAATCGGATTGTGGCTTCAGAATGCCAACTTCATCATATATTCTTAGGATCAAGGGAGGGCACTGGTCACCAAACAATTGCAATTTACCACTTATCAAGTCAACTTTTCCATTAAAGAAACCATATGCATTGTTCACCTCATTGATCATTTCAATTGTACCTGTGATCTTGTCAGGAAAATCATCACTGTATAACATGGCTATTTTTAATTTATCCATCAGCCTATCTCTTCCTGACCAAATCTTGAATGTGGGCTCTAAGAATGCCATGGCTTTAGTAGCTACCTTTTTTGCTTCTTGTAATGAGCCATATAGTGTATACACTATGTCAGTCTTCTACTTTAGAACATCAATTCCATGTTGAAGTATAGGCAAGATGATAGACATGACATTTATGATTTGTCCTAGTGACAGTTCCTTGAACTGGCCTTTTGCTATTGCTGAATCTTCTTTTGCCTCTGTGGCAACATTTGTTTCAATTTTTTTGAATTTCCAGAGGGACTGGAGTCTTCTCCCTTTTACTTTCCACTAACTCCTCTTTCAAATTAGCAATTTATTCTTCCAATGTGTGGTTCAGAACCACAACCTTTTCATTCTTTTTTGCTAAGGCCATCATCTAACAAAAATTTGTTTCATATCTCTTTGATAAATCATCAACTTTTGCCAGGTTCATGAATGATACCTGAGTCATCAGTTAAGCTATCTTAGTATCTGTAGTGTTTTACAGATTCCAAATCATTCTATCTACTTTCTTTTCCTCTTTTATGGTCATGACTAGAGGCTTTTCTGTAGCAGGGGCCAATGACCATATAGCCAAAGTCTTGGATTCATGATCAAATCTTGATCCTTTCAAAACTTAATCCATCTCAAACATTATTTTCAATAGGGGATCTTCTTTCCTTCTGATCTAATTGATGAAAAATGTGGATTGTAGGTCCCAGTCAGGCATCAACATTAGTCCACTATTTTGTACCAGCAATCTGGCCTTCTCCAGAGTGATTAGTTCACTCTCAGGATCATAATCTTGGAGTGTCTTCACAATCTCTTCATTTTTATCTGCATTTTCTTCCCCTGTGGTTAACCCTTGCCTCAATTCCTTTTGTTTCAACTTGATCAAAAAAGTCTTGAACTCTTCAAACTTTATGAATTCATCATCTTTCATGAATTTATTGGCTATCATGACTCTCTCATCATCCTTTTAAAATAAAACCATCTGGTTGTCCCCTTGGCCTTCAGTTTGAGGCTCTTTTTGCAATTGTATTTTTAGCCTTCTAAAATATTTGCCATGTTCAGTAATCATAACCTTAGCCATACTTCTCCTGTCCTGCATCATCTTGTGTTCTTTCTTTTGTTTTTTCCTGGGTGGTTCTCTAGCAGAGGTAGCTTCCTCAGTGGCCTCTTCTTCTTCTTGATGTTCTTCCTCTTTTTTTCCTGATATTTTGGGTTAGGAAATGAAACAGGAATTGGGGACCCTTGAGATTGTGCATCCTCAACATTGAACTATGGTACCTATGCCATTAGAGTGTCATAGGATTTAAGCATTTCCTCTATCCTTTGTAAGTATGGGAGATCAAGGAAAAAACCAAAGAAAGTATTGTCTGGCTCTTTCCATTCAACTTCTACCCTAAGGAGTTCATTCCATTTCCTTCTCCTCTCCTAGACTTCATGCTTGTTTAAATTTTTTCTTACAAAATCTTCATCATCCGGTGGCTCATGATCTCTAATCTTTTTCCAAGGAGTCATTCTTCTCAGGGTTGTTTGTATAAACTATTATGGATCACAGAACCTAGAAACTGCTGTAGACATTCTGTATTGCTTCAAGGAGTCATTAATCAGATCAAAAAATATTTTCCCAATGGAGAAGTCAAAACCTACCCATAATCTAAGGATAAAATTACCCTTTCTATGACCCTCTAAAAATTCTTTATCAACCCAAGTGATTTTCCAAATAAATTCTAAAAATACAATCCTAAGAGGAACAAACTTGGGGAGGATGTGAGGTGGTTGTGTACACTATATAATCTAATGATAGTAATATAAACAAAGAAGAAAAATTCACCCCAATTGTGGGTGATAGGACAGTTTGGAACAAATTTCCAAGGTCTCAAAACTTTTCTAACCTCAAATGGAAGTCTATGCCTATATGTTCCCAATAAATAAAAAATTGGATCCACAATCCAATTACAAAAGCATACAAAAATGAGTTGACGGATGAACTATCCCATACCTGGGTCCATCTTTGGATTGGTGCATCAACACCATACTATGAAACAAACAATTCAAGCTCTTTATCCATAGACGCCCTGTTAAAATATAGAATCATATACATCTGATGAAAATAATTCTTGAAGGTAGGTACATTGTGCACTTTATGTAATGGTAAAATAGGGATAGGTCAAAAGGTTGTTTGAGATTGTCTGGGATTTTCACCAGGTGCCTATCTACCCTAGGCATGAATTTGGGCATTTCATATTTCTTAATCAAATGTTCTCTCTTGATATAATCTACCTTAATCTTCTTTAAATCAATATCTGTGCACAATGCACCAGTGATCCCAAAAACTTTGGCCTCTAACCTCCTATCTATGGAAACTAAGGTCTCTTTATTTTTCTTCTTGATTACCCTAGCTACTAGGCAATAGTTCTTAGAAAGTTCCCTAATAAGACCTATGTCAACATAAACATTAGGCACAATTAATTTTTCCATTTTCAAATCCCAGGGATTGCAAATGGGGATTGCTTTAATTCTATTATTCTAGAAATAATGGAACAAGGTATTACAAGAGTAATTTGGGGTGACCAGGTTTTTACATTGGCACCATATGTCTTTCCATTCATCCTAATTTGCACTATTTGTATTCAAAGTCCCGGGTAGCAGCTCAGAAAATTCTTCCACATAATTTTTTGGTGTAACCTCCTTCTTCTCAGACCCATGTGAAGCAGCAAGAACAATAGCTTGACTCATCATTCCTCTTCAAATTGCTATCTCAGATAAACTATTTTAGACAAACAAGCTCTATCGCTCTTTACAAAAAATCTTAGGATACAGAATTGAGAACTGTACAAAATCAAGCTCAATCATTCAAAATTATATTAGTCATCAAATCGGTGTCTTGTCCAATTGAATGCCAAATTCTTGCACTTGCAGAATCATGCAATCATCTCTCTGTAACTAATGCTGCCATTAATTCAAAATGTATGATCCTTGTTGGAAAAAGTATGTTAGGGATTTTTCTTGCATGAACTATACTGCTTGAAATGTCTATTTGAATCTTATTACCTCTTAATCCTGATTCATAGTTCAGAGACAAGAAAAGCCTAATTGCTAAGGACTTAAACAATATCCTTCTTCATTTTTGAGTTCCACAACTACTCAGGCAGGTTTTACCTTTAATGATGGTTGTTAACACAGTATTTGTTGATGTGGACACTGATTTGTCATGTATTCTCTATTGAACAAGCTCATAAAATACCTTGCAAATGACCAAGCATAATCATATACAGGATTTAACCATATAAATCATAATCTTAAGTATGA
>MU224737.1:7950102-8006263 GCA_018584345.1 Thuja plicata
TTCCACTTTAAGGGCTAATTGATAGCATTGGTGGATAGTCTTGGGGCTTAAGAGACTAATTTCTTCTTGAATGCTCCATTTAAGGCCATTCTGATATCTTGCCACTTTTAGGCTTTCTTCTTCCATCGCATGGGATCTTAAGCATATCTTATGGAATTCCTCTATATAGGCACTAACCTCTAATTCTTTCTACCTTAGTTTCTACCTTTTCTTATACAGTTGCACTTCATAATCATCAGGAAGATATGTTTCTTTCATCTTTGCCACCATACCTTTCCAATTGGTTATGGAGTTCTTGCCTCCCTTTGTCCTTTCATCTTGGAAAAATTTCCACCATGTGAGGGTAGTCCCTCTCAATCTTGTCTTTGCTACTCTAACTTTCTAAGCTTCAGTCACATTATCACAATCAAAGTGATTTTCGAGACCTTCTATCCATTCCATAGTTAATTCTGGATCCATTTTTCCACTAAATAGGGGCACACCTTCTAAGGACTTACCACTCATCACCTTTAATGCTTTCAAGAATGGCTCTTCTTGAAGTATTGGGTCTGGATCTGGGATCACATCCTCCTTAGCAACTTATTTACCCTTCTCATCAGCTTCCCTCATCATTTCACTGACTGCTATAGTTTGCAGCTGCACTTCTTTCAGTTTATATGCCATTTCAGCTAACTGTTCCTTTAAGAGTTTGTTCTACTCCCTTTGCTCATCCACGTTCCTTGCTAGCTCTGCGTTGGTCACCAAATTGTATGAATTAAAAGACTCTTCTAAAAATCACACTCAAGCAACACAATCCCAATTCTCAAACTTTCTCTGATACCAATCTGATGTAATGGCCCAAGTCTAGTTGTTACCAACAGTCAGCTTGACTGTGCTCTAATGTCTCTTGCTCAGACCTTATAGGGTATTGCTTCACCCAAGCTTGAGGAAGTCACTAAGATCTCCACCTCAAGTTCCCTATACTAGGCTTACATCATAAAGCTACTATTTCATGTTGTAGAACCTATCAAGATAGGTTCATCTCCCAAGCTAAACCGACAGGTTCAACCTAAAGAACACCATAACACATGCTACACATAGATTCCATTAAATATGTTCTTTCTTATTCACAATAACTAAGCTTATTATAGGATGATATGATCTATGTCTCTTTCTCTTTCTAATCTATTTATATCTATCTCTATCCACACTCTCTATCTATTAAAAAATCTCTCCAGCTATATATACATCCATCAAAATATCACCCAAAATATCTGATACTCATGGAAAACTTCAACCACCCTACAAAGGTGGAAAAACTGAGCAATAACTAACCCTTCCAAAATAGGAATAGGTTTCCTTGATCCTTTTAAGCAAAAATGACATGTAGAAATTCATTGCAGATGACCCAGCTGGTCACAAATGTCACATCTGCATTTCCTGGGTCGTGAACCGACCTTACCGAGTGCCAATGTTGACTTTTTAGAAAAAAATAAACAACATCGGTTTCCAACCCTGACAAAAAACATAGTCACCAATGGACATCACCAACAAGCATTTCCAATGAGCACTACTAACAAGCATCACCGACGGACACTGCCAACAAGCATTGCCGACGAACACTACCAACAAGTATCGCCGATGAAAAAAGACAAACAAGCATTGCCGACGAACAAAAATTGATGGACATCACTAAAAAGGAGAGTAACATAACTCAAGTGCTCCTGCACCATCAACTCCCCCATGCTAGGAGATAAATACCAAGGTCCATACAAGAAGGAAGTAACTAGGATACTCATAAGGTAGTAATAACCTTTCTTCAAAATACATCAACCTGAAAGAACACATAGATGAAAAAACCCCAGAGAAAAAGACAACTTGGTAGGAACCCTAAGCTATATGTTAGGTGAGTTTCATCACATAACCCTCACCCCTTGGTTTATCCTAGTACTAGCCACACTAGGTCTCGTCCCCCAAGTAGGCACATACGTAACTGAATACCTCTCATGGAGACAAGGTTTTTCAATTGTACCAACATATAGGAACCTTCTTCCACTCCCATCCTTAGCATTTACTAGCACTAATGGCATGGGTGAGGGATTAATTTATCTTATTTAAAGTTTATTACTATCCCCATTAGTTTATTAGAGTTTTAACTTGATTAAGACAACTCGACAGCCAGTTTCCCTAGTACTAGCCACTTAGGGCTCTGGCCTCTCACTGTGTGCCACTCAGCTAGTGTTCTTAAGTTATTTACCCCCCTAAAAAAATAATGATAACACAAGATACACATAATATATAATTCATGAAGAAATAAAAGTATTGCAACATCAAATTTGAAAGGTTTACGAAACACAAGTTGCACCGATCCACTAGACAACCCTAATCCGGGCTCCAGAATGATCTAAAATGCTTAGGTAGGCATCAAAATGAACCATACATAATAAAACTAGAGAAATTATGATGCAAAAAGTAAAGAAACAAATTGGGTCAGCCATGGGTCAACAAAGAACCCTAAACCTAAAAAATAAACCCTAAAACTAGCCCTAGTGAAGTCCCATGCAGTTGGCACACCATCCAGCCCAGTTGGTCCCCATTTCTGCATAGTTGGTGACTAAAAATGCATAGCTGGTTATTTCCTATGAATTTGGGCCTTCCTCCTATGTAGTTGGTCATGAGAACTGTGCAGTTGGAGCTCATAATTGCGCAATTGGGAAGATACAGTGCATGGTGGAGGTGGTGAGTGGAAAACTAACTTTATAGGTAAAATTGGGCATGATAGGGACTTGGGAAGCAGAATTGGAGGAAGACCCAGTTGAGATACCCTATTTTAAATTCCAAAAAACCCATCAAACCAATCTTTACCTTTGTCTTGATCTATCCAACTCACCAGAATTTGACATAGGACTGAATAAAGACATTAAGCAAATCACACATTCTTAACCATCAAATTGTTCCTACTCTTGCCTAAAGGTTTCTAAAGGCTTGTAACCATCTCATAACACATAAAATTATTTAAAAATAGAAGCACCACACTCTTTGAATAACATATGATGTGATAATAGTTCATACAAAAATAATATTTCACTTAGCCACAACACAAACATCAACCATCCTTTTAAAGAATCATTCCCATCAATAAGACTCAAACATATAACAAAAATAGAAATACAACACCACATCTAGAAGTTTCTTGTGATCTAGAGAAGGAAAAAAAACAATAATACACACACACAATAGCATAGCAACCACATATGAAGGATCTCCTTCCAAGATAGATCCTACTTGGAGTCCTGTAGAGAAACCATTGAGGGAGAAGTCATAGATCACTCTAGCCAACTCTCTGAACTCCTTCAGGCTCCAAAAGCACAAACTCTCCTCTAGATACAACCAAAATCTTCCAAAATGCAGCTATAGATATAATATAATGATTTCTACCATATCACAATAGTGTTTTCTGAGAAATTATCGTATGCTTCTTCCACCAACCTCCTCCTCTCTTCCAAACTCCTCCCATAAGTATCTTACAGGAGTAGGAGTGGTTGCATGGGAAAATCCAACTATTGCAACTATCCGTAACCAAAGGTTGGTTAATAGTTTAGGACTATATTAGTTTAGATATAAATTTATTCCTAAGTTGCAAATTATTTACGTAGATATTTTTACTATTTATTACCATTCTTATACAATTTACTTAAGGAAGATTAATGTAATTTCTCCTCACCCTAATATATATTTACAATCTCTAGATTGAATTCTAGTTACCCTAGCCATCAAGGTGATTATTTACAAATTAATAATTACTTTATTATTCCCCTGTAATCTTTATAACCACATTGTTTAATTAATTATAAATTCTTATAATTATTTAATTCCTTTACTTACACACACACACACACAGAGTTGTGCACACATAGGAGTGTGTGTGTGTGTATGTGTAAACATATGCATATGTGTGCACCCATATGCCTATGTGTACATATACCTATATAATAATAATTATTATTATTATTAAAAATATTAATCTATGAATATAATTTATAAAACTTATTATAAGGTATTTTAATTCCATATAGCTTACTAATACCAATAATCCTTCTATAAAAGATATAAAATTCCATCTAGAAGAAATAGAATTACCACTCCCATAAGGGTAAAATCAAAATAGTGTGTCCCACTTTTTGGGACGAAGGATTTCACACTTTCAAAAAAAAATTCATTTTTAATGGCTTTGAGCGAAGTATCCTCTTCGCGTGAAGTACCCCACATAGGGTACTTCACGCGAAGTGGGGGATTCACCCGTAGTACCCTACTTAGGGTACTTCACGTGAAGCCCCCTTCACACGAAGCCATTATTTGCCATAATTTTTATAAATTTCTGACTACCCATTTCATTTTTATCATTCACTTTTAGAGATTTTGTGGACCCGGGGCTTAGAGAGAACCAGTGACGACCAGTACGACGTTAGCACCTCCCGAGATTATTCAACCTCTTAATTGTTAGTAGTATCAAATACACACATTTTTATCTTTTTTTATTGTAAATTATATGTTTTATATTTATTTTAGTTAATTATTATTTTTAAATAATATTTAGTTTGTAGAAATGTTAGAAAATGATAGTTGAATTTTAGAATATGTTAGAAAATTATACTAGTATGTTAGAAAATCATGGTAGAATGTTAGAAAATGTCAGAAAACATTAAAAAATCATAGTACATAAATGTTCGAATATGTTTGCAAATATTAGAAAATTGTAACTTAGTATACATTAGAAAATATTATAAAACATTATAAAATATTAGAAAATTATAACTTAGTATACATTAGAAAATATTAGAAAATTGTAACTCGGTAACCATTATAAAATATTATAAACCATTAGAAAATATTAGAAAATTATAACTTAGTATACATTAGAAAACATTAGAAAAGCGTAATTAGAATGTTAGCAAATGTTATAAAAATTTGTAACTTAGTATGTTAGAAAATGTTAGAAAATGATAGAAAACCATAGTAGAATGTTAGCAAATTTTAGAAAATATTTACAAAACATTAGAAACCATAGTAGAAATGTTAGAAAAGTGTTAGAAAACATTAAGAGATCTTATAAAATTTATTAAAAATATTTGTTTTTAAATTGCTTTTAAAGTTAGTAAATTTATTAGGAACCTCTCTCTCTCTCTCTCTCTCTCTAAATTATGTACATATATGTTTTAGAGTTACATGCATATATGTTATTCACGTAGAGTTAGATGTTAAAATATTAAATGCCTTAGTACATGTCCTAGTACACTTTAAGACACTTAGAGGACCCAAGTAATACACCTTAGGACCCTTTAGGACCCTATTGTGGCATAAAACTTTTAAGAACCCAAGTAGGACCCTTTAAAACACCTAGGATGACCTATTAGAACTCTTTAATCTATACCTAGGACCCTTAAGATCTAATAGGAACTATTAATACCAATTAGTGTACATCCAAGGACCCTTTAGGACTATTAGTACACCCCTATGTCCCTTTAGGACCCCTATTGTGAAATAAAACTCTTTAAGAAATCTTAGGATTGTTGAGATCTAGAATAAGACCACTTAAGACCTAATAGGACCCCTTAAGACCTAATAAGAATGGACTTATTCTAACAACATAAACTCTAACAAATTAACCCTAACATGAAACTGGAACATAAATCAACATAAAATCTAACATTAACCCTAACATGAAACCTTACCATATTGAACCCTAACATGAAAACCTAACCATATTGAACCCTAACATGAACCCTAATAAAACCTTAGGAAAATGTTACAAAACATTAGGAAAATGAACTACAAGATATTAGAAAACATTAGTATTACAATGTTTATGTATTAAACATAACATTGTACCCTAAGATGTGAAACGCTAATATGAAACCAACATCTTGAACCCTAAAATGAAACTAAAACATAAATTTTAATATTTAAACCTTAACATTCAACCCTAACATGAAAACCTGACCATATTGATCCCTAACATGAAACCTAACCTGAAACCTAACCTAAAACCAACACATGAAACTGAAACATAAATCAACATAAACCTAAACATGCTAAATTGAACATTTCTTTCAAAAATACATGTATTCAAGTGTTTTCTTTTATCTATTTTATCTATCATGACCCTTTAGACCTATTAATACCAATTAGTACATCCAAGGACCCTTTAGACGTAATAGGACCCTTAAGACCTAATAGGACCCCTATTATGACATAAAACTCTTTAATAATTCTTAGGATCTTTAAGATCTAGAATTTAATACTATAATTTTATATATATTCATCTATATTTGTTTCCATTTTACATGCAATTATAACATGTAATCGAGTGCTTTATTGTTAACACTTAGCTTTCATGTATGTTACATCTAGATGGCCACTTAGGATGTACTCGCCCATGATGTACCAGCTCAAGATGCACCTCACACTCCTGATCTAGCCACTATTTTTGAGATAGCTCAGATAGAGATGGATCGACTTAGAGAGAACATCCATACATCTGAGCTAGATGACATATATAGAGATATTTGTGTCGCTATATTGAGGATTTTAGAGGATATGACTGCTAGATTGATATCTCACTCTTCCTTCACACCACAGGTTGTTCATACTATTTTTCTTGATTTGAGAGCTAAGGTATTGGGTCATGTTTCCTTGGAGATGGTCCAGAGCTGTGTCCCTAAGGAAATCATCAAATGAGAGTTTTTCCCATTTTATGAGGGGAAGCCCAAGGTGAGGGCATATCAGGTTACATGGTGTAATATTCCTTAGATTGCATGCATGATATACCCTCATTTTCTTGCAGCACATGGTTGTTATCCTAATAATGACCATATTCCATTACATTTTGCACAGCAATTGTACGCTGAGTTCTGTTTGGGACTTAGGGTCAACTATTTAGATCTTCCCAAATATTATAGTTAGGGGTGCAATAAAGTTTCCAACTGTTATTAGTATCATAGGGTTGATCGAGTTGTACATACTCATAGAGAGCTAGTTTGGCACAAGACTCTGATAGTGGCAGTGGTGATAGCTGCTACTATAGATAGAGTGGTCATTGCTTCCTGGAGGGGAGTAGTGGACAGGATAGGGGAGATTGTATCTGCAACCGCCTCCATCACTTCGGATACAATGGGAAGATATATTTTGAATAGACCAAATTGAGGTAGATCATCTACTAAGGCTTCATCTAGTAGTGCTATAGGGGTTAGTGATGAGGCATATAGAGTTGCATGTCTTCCTCCACCTGGAGAGATACGAGTGCTTTTTAGCCGTCATAGTCATTTGGATGTGGCGCTTTAATTTTTGGAGGATCTCCTACATTCATACTCTTATATTGAAGACATGCAGAGGATCCCAATACACTCAGTTAGAGATGTCATCAGACTTGCATGGGTTCCTATAGTTCCACTGACACAGGACACACCATCTAGTCAGGCACAAAATATTTCACAGCATTCTACAGAGTGCGCTGCACCATCTAGTCAAGCACATCATATTTCACAACACTCTACAAATTTATTTGCACCCATAGATCAGTCTACAACTGTAGAGCTAGGTATACGGGTTGGAGATGTACGCATCACAGCTAAGGGCCTAGACACATTTCATGAGAACTTGTGTGGGTTGAGTTAGGTGGACATTGGCAGTGATGTTGTATCATTTATGGATTTGTTATTTCATCCTGGTGGTTCAAGCTCTACATCACTCCCCTCCTAGCTACACAAACCCCTACACTCTTCATTACTAGAGATGTTCAGGACTAGAGGTGGTGTGGGTGATGTTGTTTTGGTTGATGATATGATGGTGCAGTGCATTGATGATCCTCTTGGTCCTGAGACCCAGGTATATAAAGTTTTCTTTTCTCCTTTCCATGAGTTAAATAGTGAACAATTAATTGTAGATGTGTGTATTGATGTTTGTTCAATGTATAATATTTTATTGATACAGTTAGTAGAGAACATTACCTTTAGTGTGGGCTTGGAGCATCTTCATATGAAATCTACTAGTGGTCAGGTAAGTTTTAAATATACACTTGTACGTTACATAATATATTACTATGCACATGTACATATATAACCAACTGTTGTACTAAATTTGTAGGGGTTAGTTGCTACTTCACAACTAGAGGATGCTCGTGACACTCGGGCATAGCACATTACCTCTAGTGTGGGCTCAAAGAATCTTCATAGGAGAGATTCAGCATATGTGACACCTACTAGTGGTCAGGTAAGTTTTAAATATATGTAAGTTTAAAAATGCACTTACAAATGTTTCAAGTATTTTACATTAATATTATTATATACATGCATTTATCTTCGCAGAGATCAGTTGTTGCTTCACAACCAAAGGATGGTCGTGGTAGTCGGTCAGAGGGTTTCTTTGTTCGCATGCACCTAGATGACTCCCTAGTTTAGGACATGTTGCACAAATCTTTGATTTGAGACTCTTTATATATGTCATTATTATATGTTTGATATTTTCAGTTTATGATTCGAGACATATATTTATTAGCTGATTTGATTAGATGGTTTCATTTCATTAGATTTTATGATTTGATTAGATGGTTTCATTGGATTAGATGGTTTCATTTGATTAGTTAGTTTGATTAGATGGTTTCATTTCATTAGATGTTATGATTTGATTAGATGGTTTCATTTGATTAGATGTTATGATTTGATTAGATGGTTTCATTGGATTAGATGGTTTCATTTGATTATATGATATGATTTGATTAGATGATTCCATTCCATTTGATTTTATTTGATTATGGTTTTTTTTATGATATGATGTAACTAATGGACAATAAGTATTCTAACTCATGGACACTAAGTATTCTAACTCATTCTAAATCATTCTACAATTAACACATTTCATAATTAATCTAACTAATCTCATCATGTTTTAGTGTTCAAACAAATTTCTTAAGGGGGTCTTTAACTAATTTAAGAAATCTATAAAAATCATTGAACAATCAAAGCATACATAAGTAATCTAAAAAATTTCAATAGTTATCTAACAAATGTCTTAAGGGGATCTAAAATTAATATCATAAAAAAATAACAAGTTAATACATGTAACTAATTGACGATAAGTATTCTAACTCATTCTATGACTAACACATATATCATAAAAAATAACAAGTTTGAATACATTTAACTAATGGACAATACGTATTCTAACTCATTCTAGAACTAACACATGTCATAAGTAATCTAACTATTTTCATCATGTTTTAGTGTTGAAACTAATGTCTTAAGGGGATCTTTAACTAATTTAAGAAATCGATGACAATCATTGAACAATCAAAGCATACATAAGTAATCTAAAAAATGTCATTAGTAATCTAACAAATGTCTTAAGGGGATGTCTTAAGGGGATCTATAATTAATATCATAAAAAATAACAAGTTAATACATGTAACTAATGGACAATAAGTATTCTAACTCATTCTAGAACTAACACATATATCATAAAAAAATAACAAGTTAATACATGTAACTACTGGACAATAAGTATTCTAACTCATTCTAGAACTAACACATGTCATAAGTAATCTAACTATTTTCATCATGTTTTAGTGTTCAAACTAATGTCTTAAGGGGATCTTTAACTGATTTAAGAAATCTATAACAATAATTGAACAATCAAAGCATACATAAGTAATCTAAAAAATGTCATTAGTAATCTAACAAATGCGTTAAGGGGATCTAGAATTAATATCATAAAAAAAAAAAAAATTAATACATGTAACTAATGGAAAATAAGTATTCTAATTCAATCTAGAAATAACACATATATCATAAAAAATAACAAGTTAATACATGTTACTAATGGAAAATAAGTAAATTCTAACTCATTCTAGAACTAACACATGTCATAAGTAATCTAACTATTTTCATCATGTTTTAGTGTTCAAACTATTGTCTTAACGGGATCTTTAACTAATTAAAAAATCTATAAAAATCATTGAACAATCAAAGCATACATATAAAACCATACATGTATACATGCACATATATAAAAGCATACATAAAATTTTATATATTAAAACCATTGAACTATCAAATAGGTCCATGGAATATATCAACAAATTATAGTCCATCATATGTTTAAATATATCAACAAATTGTAGTCAATTTAATCCAAAAATATCAAGTAGGTCCTAACACTTGAAATAGGTACATACATATTATACTTTTAGACCAACTCAAGTGGTTCAGACCTTTCATGGAGAACATGGAATATTCTCTCATGATCCTCACTATCTAGTCTCCACTTACGACGTCCACGTTGAGATTTAACTGTATGGAGACAAATGGAGGTGGCAACTACTAGGTGACTATATTGAAACACCTTATTGTCTAGTTGGTAATCAAAAAATTGAATACTATTCTGAATTACTTTGATTTTCTTGAAATATGTTCCCTCTAAAACAACTGAACCTCCAAGTCACAAATTTTAACAATATAAATTTAAACTTGAACTAAATTTGAAATTTGTTAAAAGGTTATAATTTAAAATTTACAAATTTAGTTCAATATATTGATGTAAAGAATACAAACCTATGGGGAACAACATTCCATCACTTTCTTCAGGTTCAAGTAACTTCATCCTTGTTGCAGTACAACGCAATAAATAATAACCAACTCCTTCTACATTTCCACGCTCAACAATCACTGCAAAGACATCTCCTACAAAATAAATTTATGTGTGTGTGTGTGTGTGTGTGTGTGTGTGTGTGTGTGTGTGTGTGTGTGTGAGATATTAAAATTTACTTAGATAAATCTATAGATCTATCTATCTATCTATCTATCTAGATACATGTAGCTCAATGGACCATATAATATGAAATATATACTTACCAATTTTGACCAATCCCGAGATATGATCGTAATTAGTAGAAATCAAAGGAACATGATTGAAGTTTTCATCTTCATCTCTATTATATGTATCAGTAACAACTAGTGGCACTATATTCCATGCACCTACATATCCATGGTATTGACTGATACATTCCTCAGAATTGTCAGCAATGCAGTGACAACAAAAGCATGAGTAGTCCCTAGTTTTCAACGTCCAATTGCGACAATTTGTACTCATAACTAAATGCAAAAATCGCATCTTTTCTATCAGCTTGCAACCATGCATAATTTTTCTATCCACACCTAAACAAATTATATATATTATTACATTCTATAAATATAATTTGAATAAAGAATGTACATAAAAAATTTAAACACTTGAATAATTTAAAAATGTGGGTACACCTTTTATCTCCCAAAATTTTTTGTGTGGTACCGCTTGAGTCACTCCTGATGACGTGTCATTATCATTTGGTGTGAAATGTGTCTTGCACTATTCAACAACATTATGTGCATTTTTTTATATGAACTCCCTTATAATTCATTTGATACTTTCGTATAGCACGTTTGATGCAAGCTCCAACACCATCATGTTCACCTTTTCCATGTCCACTCTCAAAGAAACTCTAGACATGTGGTATGTTTTCATCATGATGATATCTACATAGTGCATAAAATGGTCTGGATTATTTGAATTGTGAAGCACATCCATCTAACCAAACATAATGTTTAGCAATTTTTATACATCTTTCTTTCGAATTTGTAAAAAACATCTTGAAGAAGTATTCTACGTAATGAATGTCATGCTCTCTACCATCACTTATATAAAAATGATATTCCTTCTTGATGACCTATTCTTAAAATGTGTTATGAATACCATCCAAATCTAATTGTGTGTGTCGATAATACACATGTACCATAATAGTAATTTGCTCTGAAAAATAGTATTCTGGTTGAATTTCCTTTTGATGAACAAAGGAATAGTTTTCTGCAAAATCAACAACTGATACAATATTTCCAAGTGGGAAATTGTCTCTTAGTGTTTGGAATTGTTCTTCTTGCCACTTTGCAAAAAAAGCATGATGAATGTAGGGTAGAATAATTTTTTTAAATTTGTCCATAAATACTGCAACATTTATCTCCTCTTCAATATACTCTAACCTTTTGGATTCTTTCCCAAATTTTCTTTCATTCTTTATATATTTTTAACTCTTGCAATTTACCATCTTTGTTACATCAATGTTTTCATTTTTCAAAGGAAAAAGAGTCAAATCAGCACATGTTTGACATATTCCTTTTATGCAATTTAATTTTCCATCTACATCATCTCTTTTATCACATAAAAATGGATGAGATGAACTCACTTCGTCTACTAGGAGGAGCATTTTCAAAACCATAAGTGTCTTCTACAAACTTTCAAAAAACTTGATAGTGGAGATCAAATTCAATATGATAATGACAACAACAAGTCTCAAACACTTTGTTTGTCCTGATATAATATGGCTTCAATCTTTCAAACAATGTTTTCCCAATCTTTATATTAGGATTTGAACTACAAAATGACACATACATTTCATATTGTGTTGTATCCAACCAATTTTTCGTATGATATTCATATTGATTACCTAAAATTCTATGTCTGATAACATCTCTACTATTTCATGAAGGATGTGTATTATCATTCCAAAATAATGTGACCAAATTATTGATTCCTCCATCAATCCTATCAGAACAAGGAGCTCTACACATGATTGCCCAATTGCCTTCCAAGGTTCTATCATCCAAAATCATTCTCCTATTAACATATTGTGATATTGTTTTCCTACTAAAACCAATCCGAGATGGAACTGAAGATATTTGTCTTTTTCGGAGCATAGTGTTACCTACAATGGATGTCAACGTAACTTTTCTTGTAATGGTCTTATCTTAAGTTTGAGATTGCTTCCCTACCTAGTTCAAACCTTTCCTAAGATTTTCAATCATATCAGTTTGCATGTCAAAAACTTTTCTCTTTTTTGATGTTGTGTCTATACCCAATAATTTTAATGTCCCTTCCAAATTTTTTTATAAGTAGAACTGAAAGAAATTGGGCTTATTCAAGTGTTTCTAAATTATCAAATTTAGCCAATATTTCTCTTTTTATCATATTCATTGACCTCTTCTTAGTAAGACTTAAGGGTTGAACATTAGCAAGTGATCTCAAATTCTCCACATCCATTGTCAGTAAATGATCTAAGTTTCTATAATTATTATTTCTCTTTATAGTTTGAGATAAATTTATAAGTTCATCCATACCAGTAGGAGCACATGATCCTGAACCTTCTCCAACATCAATTGCTTGAGCTTCCATAGGGAGTGATCCTGACCCTTCTTCAATGTGCAATTTTTTGACTTGACTTGACCTGACCCTCTGACTTCAGCTTGTCCTTCACCTTCTTTCATTTTATGATAATATGCCAATGCAGCTTCATGATTTCTTTGTTCGGTACCAGGTAACCTTTTTCTAGCAGATTTAGGATGTCTTCCATTCTTGTTCCCCATTTCTTCTCTTCAAAAAATGTCTTCCAAAAGATCAGAAATAAAAATTCTTTTCTTCAAAAAAATACTTTGATATAATATTTCTCCTCTCCAAAATTATGCCTTCAAAAAAATAGAAATAACAATCCTTCTCCAAAAAATGCCTTTGTAAAAATTGATCAATAGTAGAAAAAGTGAATTCACATATTGCAATTCAGTAAAAAACTGAAAAAAGAAAAAATATTACTTTCATACCATTCTAAATTTAAAAAAAAAAAACAAATTCAAAATGGCCGATGTAGTTCGCGTGAAGTACCTTAGGTAAAATTCTGGTGGGGTGATTCTCACCAGACTTTTCATACAAGGGTCTTCGTGCAAAGCCCCTTAGACCCCTTCACGCAAAGGGGGTCTTCATGCCTGGGACAAGGACCAAATCAAATTCTTTTCTGAAACACTTGATTCAAAATGATGTGATTCAGAACAATATTTCTAATGAATATAATTTTAATACATATTGAGTTCATTATCACTTTAAAATATTACTTTAACTAAGCATAGGTTGTTTGGTCATTCAACAACCTGTCTCTTCAAGGCTTCGAGAAAAATAGTAAATTACAAAAAAAAAAAAAAAATATGTAGGAAAAGAGTATTTGTGTTACCTTTGTATAAAAAAAATGAATTTCAATATATAGAGATCAAGTTAGAGTGATCTAAGTGACCTTATGTCTAAATTATAGTTACTGTCACTTTAGAACTTAATAAACTATCAAATGTTGACCCAAAATGAATGCAACCGATTGCATCCTTTAGATATTGAAGTTACAAATATAATCTTGAAAGTATTACATCGTTATCATATTTTAAAAAAAATTATGCTGATCCAAGTGACACTCACTTCTTAAAAACACAGTTTTTCACACAAACCACTTTTCGAAGGAGAAGGAAAAATGAATTTAAATGAATTTTTATTTTAATTAAAAATATATATTTAGAAACTAAAAATAAAACTCTAAAAGACTCTAGTTTACATCATCGTCAAATTCCTAATAGTTGTGCGACAATATGTGTTTGAAAGTGAAGTTTTTTCTCAGAATGTTGATCTATGTGTCAAAGTTGGCCAAAACATGGGACACATTATTGTGGGACCACCCATAAACCAATACTCATCAAGTCATGGGGACCAATAATTTCCAAAAAAGTAATTAAAACAACAGAGCTAACGAGATAACATAACAAAATATCATCAAACCAAAACAAACATATACAAGACTAACTGAGGAGTACCCAACCCAGGAGCAAGGATCATAAGCAAAGGAAAAAAGGTAGGTTTATTCTTGTGAGAACTTGGTCATATCTCTGTAAAAAAAATAGCAATCAAGGATTTGGAGGGCACATTCAAACTTGTGAAGCCAGGCGGAGTCGATGCCCAATACCTGCAAGCTTGCATCACCAAACAAAAATATATGCACATAGATATGCATATAAAAGAAGACATTTGCAGATAGATAACTGGGATTGATGCATTGTGTGGACCTCAGGTATGTGAGTAACTATGAACTCATCATGGATCATGAAAACACATCAGATACATATATATACATAAAGCATGTGGCATCATCCTAATATAGGTTAGGATCCCAATCATTGGGTTAGTTTTTATAAACAAACAAATAAAAAGATATGCATTTCCTAATTTGATAAGCGTAGATAACAATAATAATAAATGAATACATAAAAATATATGATAAGCATATCATCATCTAGATCTATCCAAATGAAACATAATCATAAGCATATAGTACATCCACAATAATATCAAAATGTCTAATCAGGGAAAGAAAAGTATAGTCATCTGAGAGGGTATTATAGGACAAGGTAGGGGAGGTTGGGGCCGTAGAGGACATCCAAGGGTACCGGTCTAGAGATGATGAGGTTGGGTATAAGTGTTAGTAGAGAGGGTCCCACTAGTTATTTTGAGATAGGGACAGGGGTAGGGGCCACCTCCTCCACAAGTACAGGGATAGGTACAGGGTATGCAGGCACCGCCAGTATAGGGACCACCTCCAAAATATGTTTCTCAAGACACTCATGATACTGTAGTATCAGAGTGAGATAGTTTGCACATAAAGGTGGCCTGATTACAGGGTCAATTAGCAACTTCTCATGCATCAGAGGGGAGTTTATAGGAAGAGCTCACTAGAGCACATGGATTACTTGCAGGAGAGAGAGCATGAGTGGATAGTGCTTAGGGTGCTCTTGACACATTACAGGCCTGAGTTGAATTTAGAGATTTTAAAGACATAGAGACTCATATAGGGTCCATAGAAGGAAAGGATTAGATGGAGAGGGTGAAGTGAGAGGTGGATGCTATGAGGATAGAGTTGTAGGGGTTGAGAGAAGAGAGGCATATGATTTAGAGGTTGGCAGAGGATTACAAGGGGCAGAGGGAGATTACAGTATGGGCTTCCACAAGACTAGGGGTGATGTAGGTAGTACAGGAGGAATTCGCAGCTCATGGATGGGAGACCTGAGTGGTCTGAGAGATGGAGTCCTATAGACGTATATACTATGAGGTCGTTCTAGAGGGTCAGAGGGTTATAATATATAGTGAGAGATTTGTGAATCACACTACTAGTGGGGGTGCTTCACAAGATTCAGTAGGTATGATACCTCCTCGAGATAGAGGAGGAGATGGGACAAGAGGTATAGGGACATCCTCATAGACAACATCATGAATCCTTGCCAGTAATTTTTCATACGCACAAATATTTTTGAGATTTTTGTTGTACAACAATACTTAGATGCATGATGAGATATATTCATGTATATTTGATGGAATCTGATGTATATATAGACCTTGGACACTTTATTATTTCATGATATATATAGGATTTTAATGGTCCTCTATGATGTATGTGTTTTTTATTCCTATAGGCATATGTATCATGAAATGGATTATCATTTTATTACTAACGTGTGTGATGCAAGTTGTGTTTGATATTATAATATATGGTGGTCTAAAATATTTGTGATGCAGAGCTACGTGGATATAAGCATATGTTATAACTTATAATGATTATGGATGTATGTGATGGAAAATGATTATGTGTGATTTATATAGTGAATGTTGTATATATAGTGGAGTTAGAATGCAGTGTAAATGAATAATAATAATTAATGGAATATGGTCTAAAATTCATAATAAATGGACTAATGATTAATTCTATGGATAATAAATGGACAATGCACCTAATGAACCTAAAATATTAAATGCATCTAAATGAATATTATCATGTAGCTATTACATCAAATTTGAAGTCAATACTTAAACTCTTTAGCAACATAATAATACAACTAATGCAATGGAACAAATGACCTAAGTGTACTAAGTAAATGCAACTAACTATGTGACTTTATGACGACTCAAGATGAGACATTTTTTTTGTCTGTATCAACCATAACCGATAGGATTATTGATCTAGCTTTATGAGGGAGGAAATAAATGGAACCTTGCCAAAGGTAAAACGCAATATGATCCTAACTAAAATACATCATATCTAAATGATTTTAGTTAGATTATACTATGTTTATGTCAGAGAGCACACCCTAGTTTAATATTGCAAAAGGAGGTATGCATCATGTGTTAGGAAACACAAATGGCATTGTTCCTTTACGTGGACTAGACTCTCAGATAAATAGATAGCTTTAGGAACATAGATGTAGATTTTTAGTCATGATGGTACTAATGCAATGACACTCAAGTGGAGGATAAGCACACCCAAATCTTGTTTAGGTATTGGTGGTATGTGTACAAATCCTAACCACAATGAGGCAAGCATAATCATAACTGTATATCCAAAAAAAATGCACTAAAACTATCACAAAAAAATCATACCACAAATGAAATGTATTGTAATAGACACGATCCAAGATACACCAAGATATTGAAGATCGAGGAAAATGTGAGTAGGGTCTACTGAAACACAAAGATAAAATAAAAAAAGGCATCATGAACAAGCATTCATTGAGTCAAAATTTCTTTCCATGAACATGATTGTGTAATACAGGATTGATAATCCAACACCAGAAGGATGCATCCTGATGGGAAAAGATTGATTTGATATCAAAATAGGCATTCCTAGACAATAGTTGTGAAAGGAATGATTATCTTAGAAACCCAATCTTAAAGTTTATTTGTGAAGACTCTTTTGTGATCACTGTGACTGGGAAAAATCTTAGTTTCATGGGGTAAAGCTTAGTGTATGAAAAATATGGTGATGAATCTTTATTCCAAAGTGAAGAATCAACAAAAAGTGAATTAGGAATAGGTAAGACTTCTTCACATATATAGGAAGTGGAGGTTTTATTATGAAATGGGATGGAGGGACAAAAAATGCAATGAAAAGTGTCTGGGATAGTCCAAATAGATGATGGATCTGACTGACTATGCATGGCACTTGAAACAAGTTTTCACCATGGTACTTATCCAATATGCCACTGAAGTGATTTTCACAAATGGATGGACTTGTTTTTCTTTTTTTGGTATTATCAATTTTCCTATTTTCCAGGTTTTCACTAGGATAGTAAGTTTTTTTAGGACTTTTCTAATTTTTAGATTTTTTTCTCAGGATAATTTTATACTTATTCTATATTTTTTATTGATATTCTGGTTTTTTGGGATTTTTCTTTGACTTTCTATTGTACAAGAGGAACTGATGACGCAATATGCATAAAACTGCTGAAGGTTTAGAATATTTACAGGATCAAGGATAGGATCTCACTTTGGTGTTTCTATCTGATATGCTCCATATCCAAATTTAGTTATAACCACAAATGGTTCCAACATATTAGGCTCAAACTTTCCTTTCTTTTCACGATTCTAGAGATTCTTCATATTATGCTACAGGAAAAGATCACCAAATTCAAACTCATGGGGTTTGATCTTCTTGTTAAAATGCAAGTGCATGAAATTTTGATACACACCAAGATGGTTCAGGGTATTGAGGTTCCTCTCATCAAGGATTTAAAGCTCTTGCAAGTGAGAAACTTGGTATTCTTCTTTGGACATCAAATTCTGAGGGGAGATTCTGAGGGAAGGGAGCTCAATTTCAATGGTAAGGATGACCTCAGTACACTAAACAAGGTAAAATAGAGTGGCTCTAGTGGGGGTATGGATAGAAGTGTAGTAGGTGTAGAGGGTGGTGTTGAAGATAATTATTCAATTGTGTATTGTCATTGATGTATACATAAATGTAGTGCTGATTACACAAATGTCTATACCTATACTGAGCACAGTCAGTGTATGCCAAGCTCTCTCAGGCATTGAAGAAGACCAAAGTGATTTTCAGTTCTAACTGAGTTCACTCGGGAAATAAAGTAATAGTCGGGCATTGAAAGATTACAATGTTAACCGATTTATGCATTTAGTGTCAGCCAAATAACAATAGTTCACACTTTATGTTTAGTTGGGTATATGCAGCCGCTAGACTTAAGTTTTATTGTTTATTTGGAAGATTATTCAAGCTGACTTGACAAGGCTTATCATATCTATACAAGGTCAAGTTTGGATTGAATGTGTGAGTTTGTGATATGAAGAGTGAAGGCAAAATCAGAGGGAATTCTAAGTAAGGACAAAATATCTAGATGGAGCTACAATATAATATTTGATCAGTGAGGATCTAGTTTAAAGTCAGAGAAAAGATTTGAATCAGCAAAGAAAGTTGCTTCTTCTAACAGGTCAAACTATTGTTACTCTCTAACAATTGTAGCAGTGACCCAAATCTCTTTATAGAGTAGACTTAACAGTCTTTCATAAATCCTCTCACAATGTGGCACTTCTACATTGAAGTGTTTGAAGACCTCTAACAAGGCCACTCCTTACAGGGTGATTAAATCCTCTAACACGGTCACACCTAACAATGTGTTTTGTAACCTTTAACAGAGTTGGCTCCTAACAAGGTTCACTTCAGAAGAGTGAAAAATAGTAACTAGTTGCAATTGGTGCTTTCCCAAATTGGGTTTCCACATTAAATCTTGGTTTTATCTATGTACATGTTATTTTCTTTATGCTTTATGTTTCTGCACTTAATCACTAAAGGATAATCACAATTAATATCTTAAGATTTCTTTGTTAACCGAGTAATAGTGATAAGTTTGTTTAAGACATCTAAGGGACTTGGATTTGTTTTTGTGGTAACTGATTCACCCCTCCCCTTTCAATCACTCAACCCATTTCCAATAATTGGTATCAAAGTGTTTGGTGCTTTTAGGAAAGGTTTCAAGGCCTAAGGTAAAGATCAAAGATGTCTTACATAAGGGAGATCCCCAAGCTTAACAAAGATAATTTTGTTGCATGGAAAGAGTTGATGAGGCTACATCTATCTACTATTAGAGATACTAGTTTTCAATTCTTAGACCATAAATATGTGGAACCACCGAGAGATATGTTTGTGGATCAGATGTTGGACATGAAGAATCATAACATAATTATGATTGATATAGCTTCTTCAACAAAAATTCTGAATTTGATGAAGTCAAGGGCTTCCCTACTGCCTATGATATGTGGAAGAAACTGCATGATATACATGGAGGAGATGATAATGTAAAGAGAGACAAAGAAGAAATTATCAGAGGTCAATTTGATCAGATGAAAATGAAAGGAGAATACATTACAAAATATAGTGAAAGAATCAAGAAAAGTGTAAGTGCCAGCAGAGCTGCCGGTGGAACAATTGAAGTCAAAAAAATGGTTAGTAAGGTATTGATAGCTTTACTTCCTATCTATGAAATTAGAGTTTTAGCTATTCAAGAGATGAGGTGTAGTAATGATATAAATATAGATGCATTGGTTGGAAGGCTAAAAAATTTTGAGTTGGACAATTTTGACAATTATTCTCCTAATCCTAGCAATTTTGAGTCTGCATTCAAAGCTAAATTAAACCTTGGTAAGATTGATAGAAACTCAAAAGGAAAAAAGATTGACAGTGATAGTGATGATGATTCTAATGATGAAATAATTGAAGAGCTACTTGCAAAAAGATTTGACAAAGGAAAAGCACAGTACAAAGGAATAATACCATTCATTTTATTTTCATGTGATGAGGTTGGTCACATTGCTGCTAAGTGTCCAAACAAAAAAGACAAAGGTGAGAGAAAGTTCAACAATTACAAAGGAAATAAATATTTCAAGAGCTATAAGAGCTACAAGGACAAAGGTAATAAATATTGTTATATTGAAAAAGATTCTGATAGTGATGAGGATGAAGATGAAATGGTTTACATTGCTATTAAGGATGAGTCAGACAATGATGATAATGAAAATACTGCACTTTACTCTCATATTAGCAAGAATGACACTTGGATAATTAATAGTGGTTGTTCTCACCACATGAATGGTGATAAAACTAAATTTGAACATCTTGAAAACTATGATGGTGGGAGTGTCAGTTTTGGAAATGATGAACCTTTCTATGTGAAAGGTAAAGGTTGTATTTCTCTAACTGAACTAATCAAATGTGATAATGCTTATTGGGTTGAAGGAAAAAGACATAATCTACTTAGTGTGGCATAGCTGAATAACATTTATTTCAAGGTAGAATTCATGGATGGTAAGGCCAAGCTCCTGGATGATAAGGGAAACCTAGTTGGAACTGGTAGGCAAACAAAAGGTAATCTATTCTATCTTGATCTCACTGAAAGTTCATGTTTTATTGCACAAGAAGAAGAAAGTTGGTTATTGCATAAAAGATTGTGTCATGTCAATTTTGATAACCTAGTCAACATAAGAAAGAAAAAATGAGTAAGAGGTATTCCTATTTTGAAGAAACCTGAATTGGCAATATGCAAAAATGTCAAATTGGGAAGATGGGCAAAACTAGTTTCAAGAGAAAGAATTACAATACTGAAGAAGTCTTAGAGTTAGTGCATACTGATCTATGTGGACCAATTGAAACAACAAGTTACACAAGAGAGAATTATTTCATTCTATTTGTTGATGACCATTCCAGAATGATGACTGTTATGTTTCTTAAAGAAAAATCAGAATCTTTTCAAAATTTCAAGTGGTACCTTTCCAGAGTTGACAAGGAAACAAGAAAGAAATTAAAGTGCCTAAGATCTGATAGAGGAGGTGAATTAATTTCTAATGAGTTCAATGAATTCTACAATGAAAGAGGAATCATGAGACAAGTATCTACCCCAGGTACACCACAAAAAAATGGGATAGCAGAAAGAAGAAACAGATCTATTATGGATTGTGCAAGAACCTTGATGATTGAAAAGAATGTTGCAACCAAATACTGGAAGGAAGCTATTAGCACTGCAATTCACACGTTGAATAGAGTTCAACTAAAGAAAGGTACTGAGAAGACACCTTTTGAATTATGGTATGGCTATAAACCCAATATTCATTATTTCAAAGTATTTGGAAGTAAATGTTACATCTTGAAGGAAGAAAGAAATGGAAAATTTGATGTAAAAAGTGATGAAGGTATATTCCTAGGCTACTCCTGTAAAAGAAAAGCATATAAATGTTTGAATCTTGCTACTCATAAAGTCATAGAAAGTGTACATGTAAAGATTGATGAGTTTGTAGAGAGAAGTGAAGAATAGAGAAGTAAAGATCCTGAGGACTACATAAACTTTGTGTATTATGAACCTAATACTATACCTAAGACATAGGAAATGGTGATTGGACAACAACCATGTCAACCACTAAATTCATCAGCACAAACCTTGTTGCAACTTGCACAACCCAAGCTGCTAACTATTGAAACTGAGTCATAGTCAGAGGGAATGAAGTCTCAGACTGAAGAAATTGAGTCTCAGATAGAGGCACCCAAGTCTTAGACAGAGGCACCCAAGTCTTAGATAGAGGCACCCGAGTCTCAAATAGTGGAACCAATTTATTAGTTGGAAGAGAAGAACAGAATGTTTGAGCATGGTGAACCAAGTAGAGAAATCCAAAAATCAAAGAGGAAGGAACCTATACTTGCCAAATATGTCAGAAGGCATCATGCACCTGATAAAATAATTGCAGATCATATAGAAGGTATAATGAAAAGGAACAAAGTTAAAGGTACATGTTTTCTTGGTGAAATTGAACATAGATCCATCAAAGATGCATTGAATGATGAAATTTGGATAGAAGCCATGAATGAGGAGATTGAGAAGATAGAAAATAAAAAAACCCAAACTCTTGTACCTAGACCAAAAGAAAAGAATGTGATTGGTACTAAGTGGGTTTTCAGAAACAAGATGAATGAAAAAGGTGAAGTTTTTAGAAATAAAGAAAGATTAATGTGTAAAGGATATGCTCAAGAAGAGGTTATTGGTTATGGAGAAACTTTTGCTCCTATTACAAGACTTGAAGGAGTCATAACTCTTCTGGCATATGTAGCACATAAAGGGTTCAAGGTATACCAAATGGATGTAAAATCTACATTCTTGAATGGAATTCTAGAAGAGGAAGTCTATATTGAGCAACCTGAAGGTTTTGTTGATCCTAACAAAAGGAATATGGTTTGAAAATTGTACAAAGCCTTGTATGGACTAAAGAAAGCTCCTAGAGCCTGGTATGAAAGATTGCATGTTTACCTAGTAAGTATTGGATTTTAGAGAACTAATGACAATAGTAGCTTGTACATCAAAGAAGGACCTCAGAATAAGATACTATTAACAAAGATATTTTTTGATGATATACTATTCACTGGACATGATGATTTATGCAAAGTATTCTTTGAAGCTATGAGTAAGGAATTTGAGATATCTATGTTTGGAGAAATCAAATTCTTTTTTGGTTTACAAGTTCATTAGATGAATGATAGTATCTACATTACTCAGTCTAAATACATCAAAGAGATACTGAAGAAATTTGGAATGGAAGATTCCAGACCAGTTGGGACACCTATGTCTACTAGACATAAGTTGTCTAAGGATGATCACTCAAAGGAGGTAAATCAGACTACTTACATATCCATGATTGGTAAAATTTAATATGTTGTTCAGACTAGACCTGATATTTCTTTAGCAGTTGGTATTGTTGCAAGGTTTTCAGCTAATCCTAAAGAGAATCATTTGATGGCTATCAAAAGGATTCTGGGATATCTTAAAGGCACTGAAGATTATAAATTATGGTATAAGAAAGGAGGAAACTTTGATTTGAAGACTTTTACTCATGCTAATTAGGCAGGAAATGTTGATGACAGAAAGAGCACCAGTGGTGGAGCATTATTTCTTGGTAAGAGGTTAGTCTCTTGGACCAGAAAGAAACATAATTGCATTTCTTAGTCTACAGCAGAGGCAGAGTATGTTGTTGCAGCAGTGAATTGTTCAAATATCATATGGTTCAAACAACTATTATCAGGTATGAAGGAGGAAATCAAAGAAACAATTATCATCTACTATGACAACACTAGTGCTATTAAAATTTCAAAGAACCTTGTGATGCATACTAAGACTAAACATATTGAAATAAAGTATCATTTATTGAGAGAATTGGTTCACCACAAGGAAGTAAGGTTAGAATATGTGAATACTAAAGAACAAATCCTAGACATATTCACAAAACCTTTACCTATGGATGCATTATTGTATCTTAGAGGAAAGCTAGGGGTGATTCCCCTAACTGAGGCTCACTAATCGTTAGATTAGTGATGCATCAACCGAGCTATAGTAAAGATCTAACAAGCTGATGCAAATTGTCAGAGCTTATTTCATATGAATCAGTACAACAGGTACATTACAATTTCATTGGATAGAGTCTTTGGCATTGGTTGTCAAAGAGGGAGAGATTATTGATGTCATGCCAAAGAAATTATTAATGGAAAAGAGATTGATATAAGAGGGATAAATCTGTATTTCAGTAATTGTGAAGACAGAGGGATTTTTCTAGATAAGAATCAGAATGAAGCTAAGGACATTAATATAAATTTATTCTTGTTGTTGTTTCTCTAAAATTATTTGTATTATGACATGTTGTGTTCCCATCAATGCCAAAGAGGGATATTGTTGAAGAAAATTATTCAATTGTGTATTGTCATTGATGTATACACAAATGTAGTGATGATTACACAAATTTATATACCTAAATTGAGCTTAGTCGGTGTATGCCAAGCTCTCTTAGGAATTGAAGAAGACCAAAGTGATTTTCAGTTCTAACCAAGTTCACTCAGGCAATACAATAATGGTCAGGCATTGAAGGATTACATTGTTAACTGAGTTATGCATTTAGTGTCAGTCGACTAACAGAAGGTTACACTTTATGTTTAATTGGTTATATGCAGTCAACAAACTTAAGTTTTATTGTTTATTTGGAAGGTTATTCAAGCTGATTTGACAAGGCTTATCATATATATACAAGGTCATGTTTGGATTGAATGGGTGAGTTTGTGATATGAAGAGTGAAGGCAAAATCAGAGGGAATTCTAAGTAAGGACAGAATATCCAGATGGATCTTCAATAGAATATTTGATCAGTGAGGATCTAGTTTAAAGTTAGAGCAGAGATCTGAATCAAAAAAGATAGTTGCTTCTTCAAACAGGTCAAACCATTCTTACTCTCTAACAATTGTAGTAGTGATCCAAATCTCTTTATAGAGTAGACTTAACAATCTTTCATAAATCCTCTCACAAGGTGTAATTTCTAAATTGAAGTGTTTGAAGACCTCTAACAAGACCAATCCTTACAGGGTGATTAAATCCTCTAACAAGGTCACACCTAACAGTGTGTTTTGTAACCTTTAACAGGGTTGGCTCCTCACAAGGCTCACTTTAGAAGAGTGAAAAATAGTAACTAGTTGCAATTGGTGGTTTTCCCAAATTGGGTTTTCATGTTAAATATTGGTGTTATCTATGTATATGTTATTTTATTTATGCTTTATGTTTCTGCACTTAATCACTAAAGGATAATCACAGTTAATATCTTAAGATTGCTTTGTTAACCGAGTAACAATGATAAGTTTGTTTAAGACATCTAAGGGAATTGGATTTGTTTTGTGGTAACTGGTTCACCCCTCCCCTCTTAGTTACTCAACCCATTTCCAATAGGTGGGATTCAACTGAAGGTGAAACTCATGGCCAGCATCATCAACTATTTTCTTGAGGATTTTTAGGATTGTTTTATTTGTATCCTTGGCTTGACCATTACCTTGTGGTAAGTACTTGGAGGAACAATTCTAGGTAATACCAAACTTCTTACATAGCTCTGTGAGACCTTTATTTTTGAAAGGGTCCCATTATCCATGATAATTTCTTGAGGGATGCCATAGTGACAGATAAGATAGTTCAGAATGAAATTAGAAATATGTTTTCCAGTGGTGTAAGTAAGAGGGATGACTTCAACCCATTTTGTGAAGTACTCTATGGAAAAAATGATATACTTGTATCCATTAGAAGAATTTTTGAATATATTTCCAACAAGGTCAAGTCCGCAGTGGGAGAAAGGCCAATGTGTGATGGTAGGCTGAAGGGATTGGGTTGAGGTGTGTATCAAATGGATGTGCTACTAATAAGGCACACATTTCTTCACATAGTGGTAGGTGTCCTACTTAATAGTTGGTGAATAGTATCATGTGCATAATATTTCCTTTGCCAAAGTGAGCCCACTAGAATGGGCTCCACACATTCCTTGATGTACCTCCTCTAAGAATGTTTGTGCTCCCTCTAAATTCAGACACCTTAGAAGAGTTCCATCAAAGTATTTTCAAAAAAGGGTATCACCCAGGATTGTGTAACATGAGGTTCGGTGGATAAAGGTCTTACGTGGGTTTTATGTAAGGGTAAGTGGAGTGGTTCCATCCTTAAGGTAGGAAAAAAATTCTTGATACTAGGGAGAATTAGGATCAATAATTTCACATACCATATCGGTCTTTGGTTGATCGTAGGAAGGGACTGTAAGATTCTCAACAAGAAACTCACACCATGAACTATGTTTAGGAATAGATATCAAAGAACCAATGGTAGCCATGGCATCAACTAATTTATTACTTTTTCTTGGAATCTTATGGTAGACATCTCTGTGAAATGTTATTTCAGGTAAATTTTCCATTGTATGCTCATGGTGACAATCAAAATGGATTCATCTAGAAAATTTATAATGATAGGATGATCCCCTTGAACATGAGCCTCTTCTAATTGATCTACAATCACTTGTCCCTTAATAGATTTTCAGTCCACATAGACAATGTTAAATTTTGTGAGTATCATAACCCATTTATTAGTACATCTATTAAGAGCATCTTTAGATAGAGAATATTTTAGTGGATCAATCATTGCAACAAGCTGTATATTATGATTAAGCATATAGTGGTGCAACTTCTATGTATAGAAGACAATTTCCAAACAAGCCTTTTCAATAGGTGAGTAACTCAATTCATAGACCACTAGAGTTCTATTGAGATAATAAATTTCTCGCTCTTTTCCATTGTCATCTAGTTGTGCCAAAAGAGCACCTAGTGCGACTTCTGTAGTTGATATGTATAAAATTAGAGGTCAGCCTAGGACATGTGGAACCAGCACTGGAGGATTATCTATATACCCTTTTAGTCATTCAAATGTTTTCTATCACAAGCAATCCCATTGAAACTTAACATTTTTGAGTAGTAGGTGAGAAAAGGAATGTACTTTATCAGCCAGTTGTGACATGAATCTCTTGATGGAATGAAGTTTTCCTTGTAGACTGCACAACTATTTTAATGTCCTAGGTGGTGGAATTTCTAAGATGGATTTTAGTTTCTTTGGATATACTTCTATGCCTTTGTATGACACAATATAGCCTAACAATTTGTCAGATTGGACTCCAAAGACACATTTCTTAGGATTTAGCCAAATCTTTTACTTCTCCAATCTTTTAAAGATTGTTGTGATGATGGAAACATGTGATTCTCTTGTCCTATATTTTTCTAGAAGATCATCCACATAATCTTCCATAATTACATGCAGAAGGTCATGAAATATTATTTCCATTGCTCACTGATAGGTTGCTCATGTGTTTTTAAGGATAAAAGGAATGACCTGATAACAAAATGTACCCAAAGGAGTTTTCAACACAATTTTGTGTTGATCTTCTGGTGCTATTATGATTTGATTATACCCAGAGAAGCCATCCATGAGGGACAACATCTCATGTCCAGCAGTCAAATCCACTACATATGATATCAATGTTTAGTAGAAGAAAATCATCCTTAGGACATGCTAAGTTCAAGTCTCTAAATTTTGTACAAATGCAGATGCCTCTGGAAGGTTTACCCACTAGTACAATATTAGAGACCCATTCAAGATAATCAATTGGTTTGATGATCTCTGCATCAATAATTTTTTGGAGTTCAACTTTGACTAACAAAGAAACTTGTAGATGCATCTTGCATAACTTTTTATTAATAGGATTAACCTTTGGATCAACTGCAAGATGATATGCAACTATATTTATATCTAGTCCAGGCATGTCTTTGTAGGTCTAGGAAAAATTGGTTTGTTTTTTCTTGATAAAATCAGTCATATCCTTTCTTTTTTTATTATTGAGTGATGTTGCAATATATGTGACTTTTGGATTTTCTTCTGTACCAAGATTGACTGTTATTGTATCTTCTATCAGGATGGAATATTTTTCTGGTTGCAATGATATAAATGGCAGGTCAACTTCTCCCTCCTCTAGTGCCTTAGAGAGGTTTTCAATAGAGGACACATCCTTTATTATTATTATTTTCATCTGAAGGTTCCTATGAAAGGATTTCACCATGGGATGTTTCATTGATTTTTTTATTTTTTATTTTATTTTTTAGTTTTGCAACTAAGAGTGTTGACTTGGGTACCGAAGTAGGCTTTCTCATTATAGTGAATTTGATGTTCGTATTCTTTGCAATTCTTAAGTCCAAAGAGTGCTAACATTGCCTCATCTGAATCACATATGTCCAAGGATGGTAGTGAATCTTAGTGATCCTAATCAATTAGTTCAAGGTTTTTGAGGGGAAGGTTAGGGGATGAAAGGTTATCTTTTGTGATGGTGAGGAAATGGGTATAGTCATCAAGGTCATCTTAAATGTATTAGAAAGGTACTTCAAATAATTATTCTTTGGTTTCTGAATCAGATTCAACTAAGAAATAATCCTTAGTGAAGTTTGTCTTAGTTTCTAAGGAGACCAATCCTTTTCCACGTGGATAACCTTTTTCTTTATTGAGGGTCCTCCTTCCTGTTTCATTTTCTCTAAGACTACTACCATGATATCTCATCCTTTCAAGAATGTGAGTGTCTTTTACATAGTTGTCCTTAGGGATGTTTACTGGTTTCTCATCTTGTGCCTTGTAAAGCCAATATAGGACATTAGATTCCATGTGTTCATTTTCTAAAGAGCCCCAATGTTCAAAAGTAGTATTTTTACATTTCATGGTGTCTTTTTTCTCCTAATCTAAATAATTGTGAAGGTTTTCCATAAGACTTTGGGGAAAAAGCTAGGAGTTGTCCAATGCACATAGAACCTTCAAACTTATATTCCCCCATGCCTTGATCTATGAACGTTATTTTCTTCTCTGACTTAGGAATCTTCTCTTTGATCGCTTTCTCCTTTCCTTTACATTTATCTGAGGGGATTTCAAATGTTTCTTCTGTTCCTTTAGAAGAATATTGTTGAATTATAGGCAGGGTGCGATTCTCCTTTTCAATAGGTCAACCAAATTAATTCAAAGGAAAATAATTTGATTGTTTTCCCTCTAATATTTTTCAATATTGAAAGGGTTCTGGATCTCCAGGAATATTTATTTATCTGCATGATGTGGGAACTTTAAACATTGGTGATATGTAGAACGTAAAACTTTGATAGCATGTATCCACGGCCATGCCAATAATATATTTTATGGAAGATCAAGGTCAAGCACATGACAAACTATTTCAATTAGAGTCAGGCCCACTTGTAGAGGGAGTGTTATCAAAACTTTTCTCTTCCTTTCTCTATCATCATAGGAATTTATTGTGATTCTTTTATTTACATCAAGGTCTTAAGGAAGACTAATATTTTGGATCATTTTTAATGTACATAAATTAAGATCAGATACACCATCTATAAAAACTTGTTTGATCTTAGGGGAGTGGATTTTGGCTTCCATATGGAGTAATTTATTATGATGGAGATCTGGACCACAAAAAAAAATTTCAGTAAAAACCAAATGCTCTTGTGTGGCTAAATTTCCAATCATAGCTTGGAACTGGAAAACGTTGATATTTTAAGGAACATGTGACTTATTAAGGGAATTTTCAAGAACTTCCTTATGGGTGGGAGATGTGCGAAGAAGCTCAAGGATAGATATATATGCAAGTGTCTTTCCTAATTGGCCAAAACATCATAGCATGAAGCAAGTCAAGTGGTTGTAGATGGTGCATCTGGTGGATTTGCAGAGGTTGATGGATTGTTAGTATCCTGAACAGTGACTCTTTATCTTTGAGTGGTAGCATTTCAATTTGTGCCTTTTAGTTTCGAAGTTTTTACGTGATTTTTGCATTCTTCAATACATCCACAGAGTGTATCAAAACCAAAGATATCATTCTCTTCTAGAATTCCACATTTTCGATGTTGGCCTGTGTTGGTGTTTGAAGAATAATAATATGGAATGGTGTTGGATGCATTTTTTTGATTATCTTTTGGAAAAGGTCTCATGATAAGCTTTATCTTTGCGGTCAATGATGGTGGAGTTTTTCCTTCAACCTCATTTTTTCCATCTTCTATAAGGTCTTGGACGATATGTCTTAGTTTCATGCATTTCTTGGCATCTTACCCTTTGATGGGATGGTATTCACAATATTTATTATCTTTATACCAAGGAGGTTTGGGTTGGTTTTCATCAAATGACCAAGTATTAGGGTATACCATCATCCCTTGATCCACTAATTGTCAAAAGACCACATCAAGTGACTTTGAAAGAGTAGTGAATTGTTGTTGTTGTCTTTAACTAGCGTTATTGTTGTTATTTTTGTAATTGTTTTTGTTTTTACAAGGAAACACATAGGACTGATTGTGGGGTTGTTGATATTATTTTTATTGTGGAGAATTGTTCTGTTTATTTTTGTTTGTGTTTTTGTTGATGTGATTATTGTTGTGATTATTCTGATTGTCATGATTATAAGATGCCTAGACATTTTGGACATGTTTGGTATTCATCACTCCATCATTGACAAACCCTTTGTTTTTGCTTCATAATTTAGGTTTGTCATTGTTAAAAGAAGGGGTATAATGTTTAATGGCACCTTTTTGCAAAATTCCATCTTCAATATTCTTCCCTTTCTTAACAAGAGACTCAAAAGTATCAGGTGAATCCATTTTCACTTGGAATGACATTTCAGATACCAAGTTTCTAGTAAATATATCAATCATGTGATTATCGGGAATTTTCCAAGGCATCCGATTTGCAATGTGTCTCCATCTTTGTATAAAGTTAGCAAAGGTTTGTCCATTCCTTTTCTTGGTGTTACAAAAATCACTCAATGATTCATGATGTTCAATTTTGTAGGAATATTGTGTAACAAATTTCTCTACAAGGTCAGAGAAGATATATATGGATGCACGAGGGAGGGCCATGAACCACTCCAGAGCAGAACCGCCAAGACTCCTACTGAGTAGTCTCTTTAGGTAATTCTTGTTGTAGGTAACCTCTTGAAATGAAATATAAAATTATTTGAGATGTTGGACCAATCATGTCTCCCCTTTGTATTTCTCAAATTTAGGGATCTCAAATTTTGGAGGAAATGGTTGCATGGTTATCAAATTTTCAAATAGTTAAGGGCATATCTTGTCAAAGGAGAATTATTATTCCCCCCATTTTGCATGCTATGCACAAGGTTCTTAAGCTCATTGAATTTTTGAGCTAAATCAAGAGCATTATCATGAGTGATCTTTGGTCCAAAAGATTGTCCACCTCCAAATTTTGAGGCTGAAAAACCTATCAATGTCATGCCAACTATAGGAGGTGTATAATGAAAAGTGTGAGATGTTGGTTGGGTGGATGTCTTCATGGTAGATGAAGGAAATGTTAATTTTGATGATGAAACCAAAGGGATAGATGTTTTCCCTATATTAAAAACACTAGCACCTGCGTCATGAGATGTGTTTGTCATGGTATGGGTGTTCTTATGTGAATTCATGTTGGGAAAAATACTAAGGACCTAATGAAGTATTTGATTTGTCAATTAGAATAGTGGTTGAGAATTTCATTTAGGTATTGATGTATAAGGCCCACTAGAATTTTCCTTGCCTCGGTCTTGTGATGATGTTGCATTAGAGGTTGAGGTTGTGGCCATGTTTTCAAGGGTTGTAGCCTTGATGACATTATTGACAATTAGAGATTCATCAAAATCAATGGGTATTGTGACACCATTCTATTGGATTAATCTATGGAAGGATAAGTGTTGAGAAGGTAGGGGTGAATCAGTACTTCTAAAACTTTTAACTACTATTATTTACTCTTCACCAAACTGAATATCAATCATAAAAATATTGAAAAGCATGTAAAGTAAATTAGAAAACCATGACACATAACTCCATGATTTTTGGTCACGCAGAAAATGTTTGTTAGAGGAAAACATTATGGTGGGGATGGCACCCAGAGTCTTTCACTACTGTAGTATAAAGGTTGCTTGATTAGAGCTACTTCTGATAGCTTACCTTGTTAGGAGTATTATACTCGGTTAAGAGTAGAAAAGACTTATTCAGTCTACCTTTTTAAAGGATTTTACAATCTCTCATCTAAGAGATGTACTCAGTTAGAGGATTTAAAAAATAAGACTTGTTAGGGCCCACCCACTGAATGGGATTTCTACTCTTCTAACTATTACAAATATGTCTACAAGGATGCATCAACCATAATGATGTTCAGACTCTTTATGCTCTGTAAGTGCATTAACTCATTCTACACTCGATAACTTATCTATTATGTACCTTAGAGATTATGCATTCTAAATCCTTTAGCTCTGTCACTATAACTGCTTCTGTCACTGTAACTTCTTCTGTCTCTGCAATATTCACCATCATCTTACATTTTCATGTTTTGTTCCTTGTATATGATCTTAAGGACGTTAACCTAATTTAGATCATTCTACTTCTGCAGTGGAGTTGAAGTGGTGCAAGGTTGGTTTCATTCCCAATTCATTTATTATAATTTTCTTTCATTGGTTGAGTTTCCTCATGATCACGTGTAATCATGTTATTACAATCCCAATGTTCTACCTAGCTTTTGTCTTGAATACTGTGAAAGCTTTCCAGCTCATCATCTGGATTCAATGTATTCAAATTTGAGGTGTTATGTTAGCTCTGGTGTATTTGGTAATGTTCTATGATCTTTCTCGATGACATAACATCTTCTTGGTGACTAACTATGCTCGGTGACTAACACTGATTGGTAATTGTCACTGCTTAACTTGGTGTTGATAATTGTTCGGTGCTTGGTTTCTTTGATACTCTGCTTTACTGACTGTCTGCCTTAGTTTACTCTTCCTTTTACAGATTCTCTCCATGGACTATCATGACTTTTAAGAAACTAATGAAAAAAGAATATCTTATAGGAGTATCAATCTCCCTCTTTGGGATTAGTTGGCATTTTGACAAAAACTTCAAAGTCATCAAAATTTTGTACAAATCCTCCTTAGATAATACTTCTCATAATATACCATAGCTCTCTCAAAATTTTCAAAATATCGTGTAACTCCCCCTATACACATACTTATATATCCCTTATGTACTATATCCATATATATTATATTATCCCCCTTTTTGAAAAATATGCCAAAACCAAAATTGCTTAGTGCTTGGTAGGATAAATTTTTACATTATCAAAAATGTGAATGTACTTCTTTTGTACATCTACTAGGGATGACTCCCATGCATATTTGAGTGCTTTAAGTATAAAAATTTGAGTAGAAACATTATCTTCCATTCCAATGATGGTGTCCAGTGAACCACCATCGGGGGTGTTGAGAAAATCCTTGGCTTTCTTCAAATGCCTTTGCATTGATTAAATGTGGGGAACCAACAAGGCTTGCAGCTCTAGAATTTCCATTCTTCTTTTATGTTCTTCTTTTATTATTTCTTGTTCCATCCCCATCAAGTGCTTCAACCTTGAGTAATAAACTTATAAAGAACCAGGCTCGATAGCAACATTTTTTAGCTTCTCAGTCATCTCAGTCTCAACAAACTCATCTTTCTTCTTGATATCCATGATAAAGCGTGAAATGGAACATACTTTCTAAAAGATTGAAGGAATATGAGACAATTTAGTCACAATATTAGTAGAGGCTTCAAAAAGTGATATCTTATCTACTGCAATGTTGTTTAGGATTGAGTCAATCATTTGTAGTTCCATCTTCCTCGAATGAACTTTCATCATGTAGTCAGTAGAGTCTTGATTTGGATTTCGGACTTGTTCCACTAGTCCTTCTAATTGACTAACAATATCTTATGTTTCATCAATAGTGGCATCTAGGACAATGTCCTGTAAGACATCCTTGACACTTTCCAATACATTAGTTTTCTTCCTCTTTTGAAGTAATTTCTTTTGCATTGCCTTAAGTCTCATTGATTCTTCATACTCAATCATCTCATCAGGGCTCATAGTAGAAAATTTAACATTTGGTAAAATGATTGGTTGGCTCATATCTACATGTTTCCTCTTCTTTGATTTCTTCTTCTTTGCTAACATACTTCCACTTGGTGAATTCTTTGGGGGAATGTGATGCCTTTAGTGCATTGAATGTTGTCTCATTTGTACTAGTTCTAGCTCTTTGCTCTTCTTGTTTTTTTTCTTCCTTCTTTTCCTCATGTTTATCCTCTACTTTGTTCTCTTTTATTGTGTCCTTTTTCTGCTCATTTTTTTGTATCTTAGATTCCTTCTATTCACTTTTTTCCTTTGGTTCATCTTTGTTGGGCTCTTTTTGTTGTGCAATAGACTCAGTTGGGGGAACTGATTCAGTGTTCAGTGCTGCTAATTTCTTGGTAGCCATATCCTTCTCGGTGTTATTTTCTTTCTCAAGTTCATTTTCCTTTTCCTTCTCTTTCTCTATTTTATTTTCCTTCTCTTTCTATATTTCCTTTTCCTCATCTTTCTTTGTTTCCTTCTTTGTAACACTATCACCTTGAGTTTTGTGATAATATTGTACTTGTTCTAATACATGCTACATGAATGGATCAGTAGTAGCCTTATCACTTACATTCATTGGTTCTGTATCAATGTCCTTGATTTCCATAACCTCTTCATCTTGTGATATGTCATCTCTTGGATCCTTGTCACTAATATCTTAAATGATAACTTCATTGGTGTCCATTTTCAAATCAATAGGATCATTCTTACCTTATCATCTTTGACAAATTCATCGGTTTTTTTATCCTTTACTTGTTTAGCTTGAGATTTGGTCTCTTTGATGTTGAATATCTCTCTCCATTTTGCATCAGTTTCTAACTATAATTTCTCTAATTCTCCTATCATAATTCTTTAAAATTTTCCTTTCACAAGGAATCATTTAGAGTATTGTTTCAATGTCTCTTCAATTTCTTGTATAGATAGGTTTGGTATAGTTAGCATGAGAGATCTTTCTCTCATTTTTTTTCTATATTCATAGCATATTTCCATCTTTCATCTATGTTGTTGTATAACACAATATTGATAACTTCAAGTGGTATGTATTTGAATTTGTGTAAAGAGAAAAAAATTGCATTTTCAATTTTTACCTTGTCCTCTTTACTTTGAGTGTTGTATTTTTCTTTCTTCATTCCTCCAAATGTTTCATAATTCTTCATTGTGTCTAAAATTTCATCTAGACTTCCTAGTGGTGGAGGTGTATTATTCAAATCTTTGGATTTTCTTAAATCTCTAGTCTCCATGTCACTCTCTGGTATTAGCTTCATCCTTCTCCTTAGTCCATTATTTTCCTTCTTGCTTCTTACATATGTTTTCCCTTTCGGTTTAACAAAATTATTCTTTTCTTTTGGTGAGGTTGTAGACCTTGTTGATGATCTAGTAGATTTTGGGCTTGCTGAAGACTTCAACACTTGTGTTTTCTTTCCTTCCACTTTAGAGGATCCTGCCTCATCTTCTTCATTATCAATTCCCAAATTCTTAGATAGATTAGCAATCATCTTGCTAGATTTTCTTTGAATTTTAGGTACCAAGATACCTTGCTTAATCTTAGCCTTAACTTCTTGATATGTTCCATATACCTTGGCTCTTTTATCAACATGCTTAACTAACATAGTCTCAATTTGTTGAGATGAAATGTATATCTCCATCTCGTATCCCATAGGTTGTATCTAGATACTTCTAGGCTCAACTACCTTGACAATACACGGGTTGGTGTCTACCTCAAAATAAATAGTGTCATGATATTTCTAAACTAATTGAGGTGGAACTCTAAATTTTTTATGCATTCTTTTTTGGAATTTAGAGAAGCAATCATTCATAACAATGTCAATATTCTCTCCTATATTTTGAATGTACTCATTGATTTGATAAATGATAGGCTTATCAACATTCCATGTCACATTTCCAATAGATGGAAAGAAGTTCTCAAAACAAAAGTATATGCATACCAGTAGTGAGCTGAACTTCAATGTGTTTGTCTTTTCTTTCCTTATAGTGTTCATGTTGTCTTCAAGTTGTTTCAACAATATTTCACATAGATCAATCTCGATATCTTTCTTTATAGTCTTGTAAGCCAAATCAACAACTCCAGAAGGTATGGATTCCACTCAGGATGATTGGAATACTTGGTAGGACTAGATGTTACATGAAAATTTCAACTCACGATCTTAAATAGTAGAAATATTTAGACCTCTCCCATCCCATTTGGCTCTGGTTAACTCACTCATATTGTTCTTCTCAATATATCCAATAGCTTTAGGTTTGTCTCCAATCGGATAACCAATTACAATGTGTAACACATCCTTTTTGATCTTCACCGATTGATCTAGCTACATAAATTGGTCATGTACTCAACTAAGGACCATCCTTATCCAGTCAGTTTTGAATATCCTTGGGATATGTCGGGCATGTGTCAAACCTTTTTACTCTAGATGAACATGATCATTCTTTATTTTCCCGTCTCCACATAAATTCTGGTAAGATGAATCAATTTATGCTTCACAGATCTCTTCAACTTTACAATGGATGAACGTTCACACATCTTTGATCAATAAAAATGTCCAGAATGGAAGAAAGTGCTCCCATCATGTTTGGTTCAGATTCCTTAGCAGATGATAGTTTATACTTAGGATTTACGGGCTCAACATTCTCAACTACAACTGGGTTTTGAGCTTTTGGGGCCATATACTCTTGTCAAACACAAATATTTTGAACTAGGGTTTGTTTCTATGACTCGGTTGCACCAACACAACTAGGGAAACACAAAAAATACCTTAAGTAGATTAAAATGTTCTCAAAATAGTTTACTGTTACCTTCACAATTGCTCAACTTTGCTTGAAGACTCAATTATGCAACTTTGTTCATAATGCTCTAGAAAATGGTAAGAAACAATAATATATGATGTGGTCTATTTATAGCTTTTTCTAGGTTTAGGTTTTTTGATGGTTATATAAGTAATAATTAATGCTCCACTGACTTAATTTATTGATTTCCTTTGTCATTCTCTTTTATCAAATGATTCAACATTATAACTCCTTTTGCTGAATAAATAGGAAACATACACTCAATAGTATGTATCCAAATGCATCTAAGTATGCTCATATGGATCTCTGTGCATATACTAGGAACCGATTTAAGATTTGAAATTTAACTTGTATTTCCTACTCATACCTCATAACTGATTAGGTAGATTTAGTTGCACCGGATCTAGACGATGAGGTGCCTTGAACTCTCCCAAATGATGTTCCATCTTCCTTGGTCTTTCTTCTCCATGTCTTATTCATCTGATCTCTCATTTCTTCAACATTCACTTTTGGTTTCTTGATGTCTTTCCTCAGTAGGAGCTTTTCCTTGGTACCTGCAGTCTTTGGAAAGGTGACCTAGCTTGTGACAATGGAAGCATGCCATGCAAGGGTTTATCCAAGATCTTCTATTGTTCCTTCCATGTAGAAACATACAGTTTGCAGAAATATTTCCATATCTTCCATAGAATAAACATGATATCCTTGTGTTGTATTCTCATGGTATAGATGTACCCTGTTAGTTGCTTGGTATATTCTATCAGTTCCGTACCCATTTGTCATTTCTCTTTTATAATCTGCATTATTCAGATTTGTGACTATAATTGTTGTAGTTATTGTAGTAGCCATCAAACTTTGGCTTTATTGTGTTGTTTTCATTCTTTGATCTGCATTCAAGTGCTTAGTGCCCATACTTGTTACATTTATAGCAATATCCAACAAACTTGGGTGAACTCGGTGACTTACCCCTTTTACTTCTGCATACATTTGCAATATGTCTAGGTTTCCCATAGTGGTAGCAACTAGGCCTATTTGACTTTAGTGGGGCAGAAGTGTCATGACTCTCATCTTGATTAGAGGTTTCACCTCTCTTAGTAGTGCCCTTTTTATTGAATCTAACTCTAGTTTTGTCTTTCAGTTGTCTTTGACCTTTAATTTGTGCATGCAATTATCTCATTGTTTCTTCATTTCTCTTTAGTACCTCATTGGCTTCTTTTTTAGACTTCAGTTCTCTAGTCAATCTATCAGATTCACACTTCATTTCTTGATTCTTAAATTCTTTCCTGGTCAACTCTAGATTTGATCTCACTAGTTGATCAGTCATATTATAGTGTACTTGTGTTATCCTAATGATCTCATTGTATTTCTCAGCTATTCTTGTCTCAAACTGTCTTTTCTCTTCTTCAACTAATTTTAATGCATCTTCAACTGCTCCCTTAGAATCAAGTATCTCACTCATTCTCAATGCGTGTGTTTCTTGATCTATCTTTGCCAAGTTTAGTTACTTGGTGAGTGTCTTGTTCTTTTCCATGACTTTTGCAATGGCTGAATCAGCTTCATCACTAAGACTACTTTTAGATGTTGTCTCAAGAGTGTCAACATGCTCTTGTGTGGATTTCAGCTCACTACACAACTACTTTCTCACTTTTAAGGACTTTTCTAACTTGCTTATCAGATATTCAATGACTTCTTGTGCACTCTCCAACTCAAACTCAAGACTATCAATATTCTTAGATTGCTTGTAGTTTTCCATAGTCATGATCTTTACTCTTAGGTGTTAAACCCTTATCTCAAGAGTCCAAGCTCTCATACCAATTATTGGATTAATCTATGGAAAGGTAAGTTTTGAGAGGGGAGGGGTGAATCAGTACTTCTAAACCTTTTAATTCTTATTCTTTACTCTTCACCAAGATGAATATCATTCATAAAAACATTTAAAATTATGTAAAGTAAATTAGAAAACCATGATAGATAACTCCATGATTTTTGGTCATGTAGAAATCCTTTGTTAGAGGAAAAAATTGTGGTGGGGATGACACCCACAATCCTTCACTACTGCATTATAAAGGTTGCTTGATTAGAGCTAGAATGTAGGCTACTTCTGATAGCTTACCCTATTAGGAGTATTATACTTGGTTAAGAATAAAAAAGACTTATTTAGTCTACCTTGTTAAAGGATTTTAAAATCTCTCATCTAAGAGATGCATCTGATTAGAGGATTTATAGAATAAGACCTGTTAGGGCCTACCCATTGAATGGGATTTCTACTCTTCTAACTATTACAAATATTTTTACAAGTATGCATGAACCATAATGTTGTTCAGACTCTTTATGCTCTGTAAGTGAATTACCTCATTCTATACTCGGTAAATTATCTATTTTTCACCTTAGAACTTCTGCATTCTAGCTCCTTTATCCCTGTTGTTGTAACTACTTTTGTCTCTGCAATATTCATCATCATATGTCATCTTCATGTTTTTTTTCCTTTTATATGATCTTAAGGTGTTTAACCTAATTTATATCCTTCTACTTCTGCAGTGGAGTGTAAGTGGTGCATGGTTAATTTCATTCCCAACACATTTATTATACATGTCTTTCATTGGTTGAGTTTCCTTGTGATCATGTGTAATCATGTTATTGCAATCCCAATGTTCTACCTAACTTAAGTCTTGAATACTATGAAAGCTTTCCCATTCGGGGTCTAGGTTCAATGTATTCAAATTTGAATTGTTATGTTTGCTCTGGTGTATTTGGTAATGTGCTCTGATCTTTCTTGGTGACATAACGTATTCTTAGTGGCTAACTGTTTGGTGCTCAATGTCTTTGATATGCTACTTTACTGACTATCTTCCTTAGTGTATTCTTCCTTTTGCATATTGTCTCCATGGACTGTCATGACTTTGACAAAACTAATGACAACAAACTATCTTATAGGAGTATCACATTCTTGATAAGGTTTAGGAATATTTCTCCACTATTTTGGTTAATATCCTTCTCAACCATCTCTAGATTGTATGAATCACTAAGGAAATCTTTCACCTGAGTAGGCCTTTCATCTTGATCCACCAATTCATTTTCTTTAGGGGCGTTGGTGATGTCTCCAACATATTTCATATGGCTTTGAAAGAATGAATGAGAAAAATGATTCTCATCATCATGGTTGGTGGTTTTTTGCATGTGCCTCATGTTTTTAGCTTGGGATTGAGTAACTACCATATAATGGTGACCTCCGAAAGATGAAATATGAAAAATGAAAGATGAAATTTTGAAAGATTAGGTGTACGAAAGGTTTCATGGTGATGAAAAGATGAACTTAGGAGCAAGGATTTGAACTTGATCTAATTTTTATTGGATTTGGATTGATTAGATTGGATTAATTAAATGAATTTTATTTGATGTGATTGAGATTGATTTATTTGAATTGAATCAGATTTAAGGGTTTTGAGTTAAAAACCTAGGTGAGACAAGATCTTATGATGATTCAGATATAAGGGTTTAATTTGGATAATATCTTCTTCTACTTGGAGATAGACTGATGATATTAGGAAAAATAGGATAAGATTAATGGAATTAATTACTTGAGATGGACTAATGTTCTACAATCAATAATTTGATTAAATGTGTTTGCTATAAATGAAGGTCTGTAACACTTTTGATTCAAATATTTCAACCTAAGAAGGATGAAGGAATGAAAAAATGGATTAGATTTTATTGTAGTCCAAAGATGATTGATTTTTCTCCAAGAAACAAGGTGGAAGGCATGATGATCTTATGAAGATAAGGAGGTGATGAATTGATTTTTGATTGGGTTCAAGGTTCAAAGGTGAACAATGAGGCTCATTTAATCATATCTCTAAAAATGAAAAAAGGCATGATTCACATGATTTTTGGCCATGATACAAGAAACCTTGTTGTTGAAGATGACGATGTCAAATTTCTCAATGTCCTTGATTTATTTTTGAATTAATTTGATTATATGTTGGTTCTCTTTGTCTTTTCTATCAGTTTATTTCTTCTCTCTATAGACACGAAGAACCAGGAGTTTTAATTTATTATGCTTTCCTGGATTGTTCATGTCCTATGGAGAGAATGTTTGTTTTAACTAGGTAAATGTGTGTTTAGTGACAAATGATTTTGAGATCCTCTAGGAAACATAATTTTTGATGTTTTTACAAGGTTTGATTACTCTCTATTTTATACGAAGATGATAGTTCTCAGATGCATATGAAAATCTGTGAAGATGACAGTCTCAGGTCAGAGACGACAATCTTAGGTCGGAGATGATAGTCTCAGGTTGGAGATGATAGTTTGATTCTAGAGATCTTTTTGACTATTTTGATGAATTTTCATCAATTGGACTAGTTTGTTTTGATTCTATGTCAATCTGTTCAATGGAAAGAACTGGTTTTCAAGCATTCAAAACATAAGAAAAAGAACAATCATATCTTTTAAAACAGTCCAGCAAGGGACAAAGAAACCTTGCAAGATCCAAGAAGTAGTGACAATGAAGCTGATATGAAATAATGTATCTTCAAATTATGTATGTTCTAGTCAAATCAAAATGAAGGCAGTCAAGCAGTTCCTACCCTAAAGAATTAGTATAGCATGAAAATCCTCGCTCGCAAACATAGGCACACTTCAAGAGCTAATTAGAATACGACCACTGCCAACCACACAATGGGTTAAAAATGTTGTATTAAATGACTCCAAATGCTCACAAAGGCATGATATGGTGAGTGTCTTGGGGAGGTTACTATCCTCCTTGTACTTAGATTGTCATAGTTACGAGGGTGAACCAGGTAGCTTCTACACTAGAGTTCTTAGGAAGTGCATCGGTTCGCAACTATCCCTTGTAGTCCCGTAAATAGGATTGAGGCCTATAGCCCTACAAGTACTTAAATAATGTAGTTCTGCACACAGGATTGAGGCCTTGCAACCCTACAATAACCAAGAATAAGAATAAATTCTTAGAATAGGTACATCTTTCAAGACTTTAATCTCAAGGAGACTTTTGATTATAGTGGGTTGGAAGAGGCTAGCTTGGGGCATTGTTCCCACTCGAGTCATCCCAGGAGATTTTTTTGTCAACGGGGAGGCTCACTAAAGGTAGTGCAATAAATGAAATGGTTTGGCAACTTAGGAGTCTAGATTTCTAATTTTCCACTAGGGAAAATATCATAATCTCCTATCCATGTTGTTTTCTCCCAAGCACATCAAACAATTTGTTCCTTCCCAAGGTTCCTTTCTAAGTGAGATATCAAATGAGTCTAGGTTTTTTATTGTCTTATAAAGACAAGAAAATACTCCCCTATCACTTAACAAAATACTACAAGTCAACCTTTATTAAGATGCCTAAGAAATCATTTAATGAAGATACAATGTTTATTTGTACATCCTAGGCAGCCTACAAAGCACGAAGTGATTAATATAATATTTTCAAAGTCTTGTACTAATGTCCTACAAGACCAACTATTAGTAGTTTGATGTTTATGCCTTCATTACACGTCCTGCAATTAAAAATGTTAGTAGTTTTCAATGTCAACATTTAGATTCATGGTGTTGCAAAAACCTGATGAATTAGTAACACAAAATCTTGCAAGAAACTAAATATTTTTTAGTAATAGAGTGCATAATGCCAAGTCACAAATGACAATTTGAGTAGATGATAATCAAACTGCGTAGATGATAGTCAAACTGTGCAAACAACAGTAGGAAAGCACATATGAAATTTAACAAAAGCATCAAAAAACTTAATAAATTTATACCTGATACATATTAGCATAGAGTTTGAGGAGCACAGACAACTAAACCAAGTCACAGACGACAATCTACAGAGATGACAATCAACCTGCATGAATGATAGTTTAAAAAGTAGAGTCAGTCAACTGCGATTAAATTTTTTTTTTGAAATTTTGCTAGCATTTAACCCTGTAAAAGTATCTATCTGACAGAAACCCAAGAGTTAAAAGTGTGAAATATTAGAAAAAAGAACTTTTTAAATGACTTAAAAAAATATGTCCTTTTTAGTCAGAGCAGAGACAAAAGTCTCATGTTGCAGATGACAATCTGCATAGATAACAATTTGTGTAGACGACAGTTCCAGGTCGTAGATGACTCTGTGTAAACTAGAGATGACAATATGTGACTGGGTCTAGAAAATGGTGGGTATTTTCAAAAAGTCTTAAATTTTTAGTGACATGGGTCCCATCGAGCATGCCAAATTGTGTATGATGAAAGCCTACCTATGTGGAATAAGCTTAGACATGTAAACGTTAGTCATAAATCAATCTAATCTATATATATTCATACAGCTTATAACTACACAATAGCTTCCAACATAGCCTCTGATGATCCAAACAAGTGTACCAAATACTTGTTGATTTTCTCTTAGAGAGGAATGTGGGTGTTCTCTCCCAACACAATATAAATCCCACTATTGATTAATGATGATAAATGATACTAAATTTGAAACTAAATGAAATGATATTGAATGAACTCAAGAGCTAGTTATGTAGAACTAGCCTCAAGCATTCAATGCAACTATAAGGAGTAGGAATGAAACTAATGCAAGATCCTAGTAGTGAATGAAAAATTAAGAACTATAAATGAAATTCTACCATGTTAAATGCAAACAAATACCAAACATGGTAGTCAAATAGTCACTAAATAAATGCAAATAGCTCTAAGCACAAAATAGAATGATAACTCTAATATGAAAAATGATGGATGATTTACTCTTGGCAAGGCTCATATTTATAGGATTTTAGAGGACTTGGGTGAGGTGGATCTTATGTGGCATCCACATAGGTGCCACATGAAGGACACATAAGCCATGTAGGAGTCCAATTTTTCTCACACATGTGTGAGCAACTTGAGATGTGATGGGTCAATGTGTACTTCAAGTACACATGTAAGATATGACATAGACTTGGTCCAATGAACACTTTTAGCAAGTATAAGAAGTTTTAAGGTGATTTTTGGAAATTTTCTCACACATGTGTGAGAAAATAATTAGCACTAAAATGTGTAGGAATCCAAAAGTTAGCCTAATTAACCTTAGTTAATAGGATTATTTTTTGAGAGTGATGTGGGTAGGGTAGGATCTAGGTCTAGATTTAGGATTAATACAAATTAGGTTTAGACTAATCATAGCTTAGTAGAAATTTAGAATATAAAGGGAATAAATAAATTAAGATTTATTTAAAAGGGGATTTAATTGAGTGAATGTTTTAAATAAAATTTAATAAATTTAGGGGAGAGGTATTTAAATGAAATTTAGATACCATAGAAAATGAACCAGATTTAATTAAATAGGTAGAAGAATATAACAAACATAATTAATTAATTAAAAATAACTATAATATTATGGTGGAATATTAATTTAATTAATAAGAGTGTTAAGGGACAATTTTGGGCGCCTACAGTGTGCTTGAGAGCATGTAATAAGTACAAATCTAAAGTGCAAACATATATATATATATATATATATATATATATAAGAATAACAAGAAATCATGCCCAATCCTATGGAGGAAGAGTACAAGCCAATCATCAGTCGGTGATCTCCTAGTCTGATGACATATAACTAATTGAATATTTGAAGATGTTAAGTTGATGATCATGAAAGGCATTAAATTAGTTAATGTATTGTATTGTCATTGATGTCAACTTGTTATAATCTGTATGGTCATTGAAATAATACCAAAGACTTCAAAGAGCCGATGAATCAAGGCTATGCTAACAGTAATGCATACAAGTCAAGTATTCACTAAGTGACTGCATACACTAATGGATTGCACACCGACGGTTAGAGTAAAAGAGAAGAGTCACAATGCTACCCGATGAGCTAATGCACAACATTACTGACGAGCAAAGTTCAGTTTTGTCCAACGAACAAAGCACAGAGTAACCCGATGCAAATAATTTTAGTGTTTCCTGGCGGAGAAGACAAGGATGGAGATCTTGATGACAACTAAAGTCACGCTGATAGAACAGTCAGTTATCACCGATGACTAACTGAAGTGTTGACCGATAGAACATAGAGTCTAGAAAATGACAAAATGCTAAAGATATGATTAACAGATACTTATCTTTGTTTTAAACATCCAGATAAAGCTAGAGATAAGTAATTGATTTAAAGCTGATTTATCTAGTTGGGAAGAAGATCTCTTTGAGATAAATTAGGCATTTGCTTTAAATCTATTAGCGAGAATTATGGAACATGCCAAGAATCAAGAAAGCCAAGAAAAAGGGGAAATCATATCTATATAGAGACAAACCCAATTCATTACAAAGTGGGGATTTGTGGGGTGAACAAGAGAATAGAGGAAAGATGATAAAGAAAATCTGAAGGAGAAGAAAGTCTTCTTTCAGTTCTTATCAACAAGCTGAGGAAAGAGCTAGATTCTGTAGACACCGACGAATAGTGAGACATGCATCAAAGAGAATAACAATGTGGAGCAAAGGTATAAGTGATTATATTTATTAGAGAGGTAATGGACTTAAAATAGATCTAAAAATATGTAATTGAGTTGTATTTATGAATAGATCATTAGTGTTTTAGTTTAACCATTGAAGCATAAACCTCTTAACCGAGTAGGACTTAAAAGTCTTTTACAATTGAGATACATCCCAAGGAGTATAAAAAAGTTTTATCATAAAAGTAACATTGGATATGCCCGATACCTATTGATAGGAAAAGTGAGTGTTTGATCAAGGATGGTAGCATTAGATGCTAGATACTAGGTGAAAAAATATTTCTAAATCCTCTAACAAGGTCACACCTAATAGTGTGTTTGTAAGATTTAACAGGGTTGGCTCTTAACAAGGCTCACTTCAGAAGAGTGAAAATTTGGGGTACCAGTCCCAGTGGTTTTTCCCTTAACAGGCTTTCCACACTAAAATCCATGTGTTATGTGTTTATGGTTTATTACATTATTGTTTTACCTTTCACATATGCATTTCTGAATTGATTGGCATACTCTGCATATTTACTGTGTTTCGGTAAATAGTTAACTGCTTATCGGTAATCATACAGAAGAGAGATTTAAATAGCATTTCGACAAGTAGAAAATTGATTAAAGTATTTCAAGGCATACATCTTGTAGGACTAAAGATAAATTGAGACATAATTTGTGGTTATAATTTTTAAGGGTTGATTTAAGGATTAAAATTTGAGGCCATTGATTCATAAGCTAAAGATCACAAGATGAATAGGCAAGATGTGCCCAAGTTGAAAAAAGATAATTTTGCTTCATGGAAGAGAAGAATAAGACTCCACTTATCAGGTATTGGTAATGATGTTACTGAATACTTAGATGCTGAATTTGTGTTTCGCATAGGAGCACCAACAGTTGAACAATTGAGAGAGAACCATGAGCACAACTGCATGATGATAGAGCTTGCTTCCTCACTCTCTGATGCTGAATTTGAAGAAGTCAAAACCTAAAAAACTTAAAAGCAGATGTGGGACAAATTGATGCTTGTACATGGTGGTGACAAAAATGTTTTGAGAGCAAAGGCAGAAAACCTTAGAGGAAATTTTGATGATCTCAAAATGAAAGAAGGTGAAAAAATCACTTAGTGCAAGACAAGAATCAAAGAGGTAGTCAATTCTATCTGAGGAGGTGGAGGTGTACTAGAAGGAGATACAGTGGTAAGTAAAATTCTAAGAACCTTGCTACCTACTTATGCTATTATAGTATCTACCATTCAAGAAATGAGAGTAGTAGAAAATAGAAATGTTACTCTAGACAGTTTGATTGGAAGACTGATTTCATTTGAGATGAATAACTTTGATAATAGTGTCTTACCAAACATAGACTCTGCATTAAAATCTTCTATGAGAATAATTATTTCAAGTCATAAACACACTATGATAAAAGATAGTGATAGTGAAAGTGAAGAGGATGATCTTGATGAAATTGAAGTGCTTATGGATAGAAGAATGCAAAGAGGTAAAGGTAAATACAAAGGTAAATTACCACTTGTTTGTTTTAATTGTAAAGAGATTGGACACTTTGCTGCAAGATGTCCTAACAAAAGAAAAGGTGACAAAAGTAATGACAATTTGAAAAGAAGTCTGAGAGAAGTGATTACAGAAGCTACCGACAATCAGAAAGAAGAGATACCTGAGACTACAAGGACAAAGGAAAGAAGTTCAGTTACCTAGAAAAATGCAAAGGTGATAATACTGACACCGAATTTGATGAAGACATTGAGATGGTGTTTGTGGAAGTAAAAGATGATTCAGATGATGATGATGATGAAGAAAGGTATGTAGAAACTACACTCATATCTAAAGTTAGTAAAAATGATGTCTGGATCATAGATAGTGGCTACACTCACCATATGACCGGTGATAAGCAAAATTTTGAGACTTTTGAATACTATAAAGGTGGCTTAGTAAGAATGGGTAATGACACATCTTATCCAGTTGAAGGTAGATGAACCATAATGTTGAATAACCAGATAAAATGTGAAAATTCTTATTGAGTAAATGGATTGAATTATAATCTATTGAGTGTTTCTTAGTTGAATAATTTAGGTCACAGAGTAGCATTTGAAAATAAGAAGGAAAAGATCTTCAATAAATCAGGAAATTTGATTGGTACCGGTGAGAAGACAAAAGGTAACTTATTCCATCTAAATGATACTGACACCACTTGTTTGATTCCAAAAAATAAAGACATATGGTTGTGGCATAAAAGATTGTGTCATGTGAACTTTGACAACATGATAAAGATTAGAAAAAAGAGAAATGTCAAAGGCTTACCAATGATGACCAAGCCCGACAACATAATGTGTAAGAATTGTCAAAAAGGTAAGATGACAAAGTCTAGTTTTAAAAGTAAAACCCATACATCTGATGCCATTCTAGAATTAGTCCATACTGACCTATGTGGACCTATGAGGACAAAGAGTTATTATGGAGATAGATATTTTATTTTGTTTATTGATGATTACTCTAGAATGATGACAGTCATGTTTCTAAAAGATAAATCAAAAGAATTTAAGATGTTTAAATGGTATAAGGCAATGGTTGAGAAACAAAGTGGTAAATAATTAAAATTCTTAAGGTCAGATAGAGGAGGGGAATTTTTTTCAAATGAATTTACTAACTTTTTTAATGAGCATGGAATCAGAAGACAGGTTTCTACACTGAGAACACCACAGGAGAATGGAATTGCTAAAAGAAGGAATAGATCAATAGTTGATTGTGCAAGGACACTAATGATAGATAAATGCATCACCCAAATCTTCTAGAGAGAAGCTATCAGTACTTTTTTTTATACATTCAACATAGTACAATTGAAGAAAGACACCAAGAAGACACCTTATGAGCTATGGTATAGATACACACCCAATGTAAGTTATTTCAAAAAATTTGGTAGTCAGTGTTATATCTTAAAAGATGATAGAAATGGAAAAATTGACTCCAAGAGTGATGAATGAATCTTTCAAGGGTATTCTACCAAGAGGAGGGCTTATAAATGTCTAAATAAAGCCTCTAGCAAAATTGTTGAAAGTACAAATGTAAATATAGATGAATTTGTAGAGAAGAATGAAAAGGAAAGCACTAAAGAACCAGACTACTATAATAGGTTTACTTACAATGAGGAACCTGAAACTCTACCCGACCAAAAATTTAGAGCTCCCGAGCAACAAATCATTTCACCTGAGCATTAGGCTGCAAATATCGATGATCAAAATATTTCTCAAGATGATGCACAAAGTGATGGAGAACAGAATGAAGAACAAAATGATGATCAAGTTGATAGACAAAGAGCTGAACCTGTACTTGAAAGATATGTCAAAAGGAACCATCCACAGAACAAAATCATTAGAGACAAGAAAGCTGGTATGAGAACCATAAGTAAGTCTCTAAATACAAGATGCCTTATTTGTAATTATGAGCCCAAATCTATCAATGTTGCACTAGATAATGATGAATGGATAAGTGCTATGAATGAAGAGATTGAGAAGATAGAGAAAAATAAGACATGGACACTTGTACTAAGACTAGATGACAAGAATGTCATCGGTACAAAATGGATATTCAGGAATAAGCTGAATGAGAATGGAGAAGTCACCATAAATAAAGCAAGACTAGTTTGCAAGGGGTATGCACAAGAAGAAGGAATTGACTATGGAGAGACCTTTTCACCCATTTCTAGCCTAGAAGGAGTAATAATATTACTTGCTTATGCTACATGTAAAGGATTCAAGGTATATCAAATGGATGTCAAGTCTGCATTCCTAAATGGAATACTTGAAGAAGAGGTATACATTGAACAACTAGAAGGGTTTGTTGATCCAGACAAGAGGGACATGGTATGTAGACTACACAAAGCCCTGTATGGATTGAAACAAGCACCCCAAGCCTAGTATGAAAGACTTCATTGCTATCTTATAAGTATTGGTTTTGTAAGGACTAGTGAAAAAAGTAATCTTTATTTCAAGGAAGATATTGATGCTAACATTTTGATTGTTGAGATATTTGTTGATGACATCATATTTGGAGGCAATGATATGCTATGCAAATCATTTGCGAGTGAAATGAGAAAAGAGTTTGAGATGTCTATGTTTGGAGAGATCAAGTTCTTTCTTGGTCTATAGATCCTGCAACAAGATGAAGGTATTTTCATTACACAATCCAAGTACATCAAAGAAGTACTAAAAATATTCAAGATGGAAGAATCCAAACCAGTTGGAACACCAATGGCAACTGGATGCAAATTGACAAAGGAAGACAAGTCATCAAAGGTAAATCAGACTTTGTATAGATCAATAATTGGAAACTCATGTATGTTGTATACACTAGACCAGATATTTCATCTCTAGTAGGAATAGTTGCAAGATTTTATGCGAAACCTAGAGTATCACATATGACTGCTATGAAAATAATCCTAAGATATCTTAAGAATACTGAGGAATATGGCTTATGGTATAAGAGAGAAAGAAAATTTGAACTAAAGGTCTTTACCGATGATGATTGGGCTGGAAATATTAATGACTGAAAGAGCACAACTGGAGGAGCATTCTTTATGTGTGACAAAATTGTCACATGGATCAGCAAGAAACAAGGATGCATCTCTCAATCTACTGCAGAAGCAGAGTATGTTGTTGCTTTTACAAATTGCTCAAATATTGCATGGATTAAACAGTTACTGGAAGATATGCATATGAAAATTTTAGAACTAGTAATTATCTATTGTGATAATATAAGAGAAATAAAAATTTCAAAGAATCCAGTCATGCATGCTATAACAAAGAATATTTTCATCAAGTATCACTATTTGAGAGAACAAGTTCAAGAAAAGGAGGTGATACTTGAGTATGTACAATCAAAGGAACAATTGGCTGATATCTTCACCAAGCCACTACCCAAGGATGCATTTGAATACATGAGAAAGATGTTAATACCTAAGTTTTGTTGATGATTAGTGACTAACACTTAGTCATTTACTTAGGCAGTTTTAGTTGGTTATCACTATGGCCAAGCTAAACATTAAAGGCCAAGCAACATTTCTGAGCAATTTTTAGGTTGCCAAGTTACATCTTGTCGAGCTGAGTAGAATATTAAGTCCTGAGCGACAGAGATGTTAAGTGCGGAGCAGAATAGTTTTTGCATACATGTCAGGATCAATTCAAACTTTGATGTAAAATGTTTAGGCCGACTTGTATGAGATTTGGGCTGACATTTGTACGCATTTAATATTTGTCTACTGAGTTAATTATGAATTTAATTGTTTTATACTATGCATGGCATGGAGCCAATCAGGAAATCAGAATGCATTGGAAGCATAAATTATAGATCTTGATCGTTGATCTAGATCTCGCTGCTAGATCCGTAAAGACATATAAGATTGCTTCTAACCCTAGAAAAGTGTGTGTGAGAGATATATAGTTTGGAAGGGAAGGGTTGTTTCTCTTGAGAGATGAATAGTAAGTCATTTTGAGAAGCCTAGATCAAGCAAGATGACAGAACAGTGAAAACAAGAGTAAAGACATATCAGATTATGAGATCACAGAAGGTATTGGAAAGAGTAGATCTATCATTAGCATCTAAGTGCATAACAAAGGATCACTACTTGAAACATTCTAATAGATGTATTAGGTGAAATCTCTTAACATAGTGGTTCTATCAGACCATTTTAAATCTCTTAGCCGAGTGCTTACTTTACTGTAAGTTGAAATCCTTTAACAAGGTAGATTGTAATGATCTTTAGTTCTTAACTGAACAAACCTTTAACTAGGTAGATTGTATGTTGCAATCAAAATCTTGTAGCCCTAATAGGAACACTTTATTTCTGCAGTAGTAAAGATTTTGTGGGTGTCATCCCCACCCTAGTTTTACCTATTTGGGTTTTTGGGTTACCAAAATTCTGTGTTATGAGCTATACATTTCATGTTGTTGATGTTATCTAATGTTAGGTTAAATTCATATATGTATGAATGTGGGTCAATTTGTTTTAAGTGGTTAATTTTTAAGATCTGATTTACCTCTTAGCATCTTTCTTTCCCCATTATTGTACTTCCAACAAAAGAGACTAGGGGTCATACCCTTGTCTACTAGTCAGTAAGCTGACTAGAAGGCTGCATCAGCCTGCATATTATCATAATATCATTCCTGTTGATGCAAGAAGAGAGATGGAATTCAATGATACATTTATACACATCAAGGTATTTATCTACTCTGAACACTAGAGTTATTACCAATGGATTGGGAAATTCAAGGAATATATTATGGATAGAAAGGATCCATTTGACATTGTTGTTAAATACTTATTTTACAAAATTTGTGTTTGCAAAGGTGTTTGTTTGGCATTGTTGTCAAAGGAAGAGAGTTTATCATTATCATCTCAGGAAGAAGTTATATCCATCGAAGCATCCAAAGGGAGAGATGTAACTAGAAAGGGAGAGTACACACAAAGGGAGAGAATTGCTAACAAGAGACATCACAAGAAAGGAGAACAGTCAAAGAGAGAGAGAGAGAGTTTGACACAGAAGAACACATCACATCAGAAAAATAAATATTCTACATCTATTTGAAGATAGAAAGAAAGCTGCAAGAATCAAATCAAAGCTATTTGAACTTACCAAATGCCAGACATTTGTATTAGTTACATTAGAACAGCTTGATGAAACTGTATATTTTATATTGTATTAGTAATAGTATAGTATGATAATGTAGTATGTTTCCATTAATTCCTTGATGATCATGCAAGGCATTAAATCAGTTAATGTATTGTATTGTCATTGATGTCAACTTGATATAATTTATATGTTCATTGAAATACTACCAAAGACTTCAAAGAACCGATGAATCAAGGCTATGCTATCAGTAATGCATACAAGTCAAGTATTCACTAAGTGACTGCATACACCGAGGGAGTGCACACCAATGGTTAGAGTAAAAGAGAAGAGTAATACTGTTACTTGACAAGAAAATGCACATCATTACTGAAGAGAAGAGTTACAGTGTTTCCCAATGAGCAAAGCATAGAATAACCCGACGCAAACAATTTTAGTGTTGCCCAACAGAGAAAACAAGGACGAAGATTCCGATGACAATTGAAGTCATGCTGACAGAATAATCAATTATCACCAATGACTAACTGAAGTGTTGACTAGAAAAACAAAGAATTTAGAAAATGACAAAATGCTTAGTTGTCAAGAAGCTAAAGATAGAATTAACGAATACTTATCATTGTTTTAAACATCCAGATAAAGCCAGAGATAAGTAATTGGTTTAAATCTAATTTTTCCAATTGGCAAGAAGATCTCTTTGAGATAAATCAGGAGTTTTCTTTAAATCTATTGGTGAGAATTATGGAACACGCCAAGAATCAAGAAAGCCAAGAAAAGGGGAAATCATGTCTATATAGAGACAAACCCAATTCATTACGAAGTGGGGATTTGTGGGGTGAACAAGAGAATAGAGGAAAGATGTTAAAGAAAATCTGAAGGAGAAGATAGTCTTCTTTCAGTCCTGATCAACAAGCTGAGGAAAGAGCTAGATTCTGCAAACACCGACAAACAGTGAGACAAGCATCAAAGAGAAGAACAATGTGGAGCAAAGGTATAAGTGATTATATTGATCAGAGAGGTAATGGACTTACAATAAATCTAAAAATCTATAATTGAGTTATATTTATGAACATATCACTAGTGTTTTAGTTTAACCATTGAAGCATAAAGCCTCTTAACCAAGAAGGACTTAAAAGTATTTTACAATTGAGATCTATCCCAAGGAGTATCAAAAATCTTGATCATAAAAGTAGCATTGGATATTCCTGATACCTATTGACAGGCCAAGTGAGTGTTTTATCAAGGATGGTAGCATTAGATGCTAGATACTAGGTGACAAACTATTTCTAAATCCTCTAACAAGGTCACACCTAACAGTGTGTTTGTAACCTTTAACATGGCTCACTTTAGAAGAGTGAAATTTTGGGGTACTAGTCACAGTGGTTTTTCCCTTAACAGGGTTTCCAAGTTAAAATCCATGTGTTATGTGTTTATGGTTTATTACTTTACTATTTTAACTTACACATATGCATTTCTGAATTGTTTGGTATACTCTGCATATTTACTGTGTTTTGGTAAATAGTTAACTGCTTATCGGTAATCATACAGAAGAGAGATTTACAAAGCATTCCGACAAGTAGAAAATTGATTAAAGTATTTCAAGGCATACATCTTGTAGGAAAGAAGATAAGTTGAGACATAATCTGTGGTTATAAGTATTAAGGGTTGATTTAAGGATTAAAATTTGAGGCCACTGATTCACCCCCNTCCCCCCCCCCCCCCCCTTAGTTATTACTAACACTAGTCATCATCAGAATCCTTTTGATGCTTCATGTTGATATTGAGATGCTTGAATGCTTGAAAAAATTAATAGAATATTGATGCAACCTTGATTTTCAAGTCCTCACTTCATGGGATGTCTTCAGATTGGAGCTCCAACCTTGCAATTTCTTTCATCCTACTAAAATGAATTGTGAAGCTTTCTTTTATACTAAATTAGGAGACATAATTGAGACATTCACTATAAATCTTAATCCCTCGCTAAATCACCAAGACTGGGACCAAATTTGAATTTGGGCTCAATCTTCTAGGCACATAATGTTTGAAATAATATGTGGATGCAATATTATAAGGTACATGATCTAGTTTCGAGGTGGGGACAAAACTCAAAGGCCATAAATGGTAACATAGGGCTTAGGTGGCTAAATGAATTATTTTTTTGGAGGAAAAATAGAGTAGTACACTTAAAAATAAGGGATTATCTCAATTTAAAAAAATTCAATTGATAGAGGACCCATATTTGAATTTAAGTTTAATCATGATGCCCTATTATGTATACTATAATGAAAACACACTAAGGTAGGTTCTAAACAATCATGAAAAGGTTCTTCATATTTGTGACAATACAATAATAAGTATGCCTCTTGTGTGCCTTGGGTTCTCTCTTATACTAATGATGCAATGATATTCCCTATCCATTTGGATGGTGTTGATCTAGCAAGAATAAGCCTCCTTGTCTTCAAAATAGGATTGTTGGATTCTACATGAGATATCCCTTTTGGCTATGTGATAATACTCCAAATTCTAGACTTCTACCCACTCCCTGTGTAGATGTAAGTAGTGACCTTATGGGAATCTTCACTTTTTTATTCCCTTGTATCTATTTATTCTATTGGATGCTTTATTATATTTCTCATCTAGTATAGATTTCATACACGTGTCATGTGTGATAGAAAGTATTCTTGTTGTGTGATTGTAAGCCTTAATGTATTATTTCTTGTATGACTATTTAGTTTGTATGACTATCTTAGTGAGCATAGTGGGGTGGACTTGAAGGTACTATATGTTAGAGTACATAGTTTTCCTCACTTATTAATTTTATCATGTTGATAATAATTATTAAGTTAGTCATACTCTATTTTTCACTTAAGCTTTCTCTTAGGTTAGCCTTTTCCTTTTTTTAGGGTTTCATTCACCTTTAAGGTCGAATTCATGTATTTTATTTTTGCATACTCTCTGAATACATTTGAGCTCTCACTTTTTGAGCACAGAAGGGTTTCTGCTTTTTCTATCTTTGGCTTCATTCTTTGTAATAGGTATTTTGTATGCAGACTGGTCTTGGAAGTCAAAGCTGTATTTATTAGTTTCTACATGGTATCAGAGCCACACTGCTATTGTTTGGTTTGAAGGTTTTTGAAGCCGCAATTTGAAGACGACAGCCACAGCCTCTCTAGGGTTTTTTTGTCATTTCTAAGGAGGCACTATTTTTTGGAGATTTTTGAGCCAAAACGGACTCCACCATCACACTCAAAAGGCCTTAGAGAGTCAAAATACATATAAATTTTAACATATTTGGTCACAATGACCTCTGGAGAAATTTTTTGGCCTATTAGGGTCGTACGACACAAAAATTGAGGCAAAAATCAAAATTTTTTTAAAAAAAATTCACATTTTTAAAAAAATTTGGGGCCACGGCGCCGCCGCTGTAGTGCCCGCGCACCGCCTTCAGCCCGTGTGCCACCCGCTAGCCACCACACCGCGGCCAAGACCCACCGCCACTGCCACGCCGCTCGGCCACCACCACCGTGCCAACCGGCCGCCTCCGTCGCCTAGCCTAGCCGCCACCTCCACCAGCACCACTGCCCACTGGCCACCCCACCCGGCTGGATGTCCCATGATACCCATACAACCATCAAATTATTTGTCAGGACTGTGTTTTTCCAAGGACCTTGTCATTTGGGGGTACCTATGCCTTTTTGGCTCGACAGGGCTCATACGGACTCAGATTTTTGACTTCCATATATTGTTGGAAAGCTCTTTCTAAGCCTGTCACTCTCATCTAGGTCTCATTTCCTATATTTCCATTTACTTGTCAGATTTTTTAGTCAAAGATGAACCTTCTATTATGCTCCTGTTCTACTTCAGAAACTTAGGTTTTTCTCTAGTTCTTTGTATTTTTTGCTTCATTTTGAGGTGTACGAGAGTTATTTTGATAGTTTGTGGGGGGGTGCATATTTATTTATGCATTTTCAATTCAGAGAGACCCTTCTACTTTTCTCTTATTCTCTCAATGTCAGACACATCTATTGTTGTTCTGACTCCACATAACTACCACACATGGAAGCCACAAATGACCAGACTCCTCATGTCACAAGGTTTATGGTCCTACCTGGATGCAGCTCAACCAATTCTATAGAGGCCTTATGAGGCTCTTATGCACAGAAATAGGATGGATGAGGCAATGGGCCTCATTTCCATGAATATTTTAGATGGGTTGTTGTTCCACCTGGATGGTCTGACCACACCCAGGGATATGTGGGA
>MU224737.1:8006313-8027459 GCA_018584345.1 Thuja plicata
CCATGAATATTTTAGATGGGTTGTTGTTCCACCTGGATGGTCTGACCACACCCAGGGATATGTGGGACAAGTTTTCCACCTTGTTTGGCATAATGAATCAGTTCAAGGTTCTCCAGATAGATGCAGAGTTCACCTCCTTGGTACCTGAATCTTTCACCAGCATTGAGGACTTCCTAATAAAGTTCAAGTCTCTTCGATCTATTTTATAGGTTGTTGGAAAGATGAAGTCAGATAATGAGTGTATCTTTTTGATACTCTCAAAGCTTCGTGGCCCTTATCAAATTTTCACTTCTATCTTCTACTCTACTATGGATGCACTAGGTGCTCATCATGTTAAGCCCTCTTTTGAGACCTTCTGTGATAGGTTAACTTGTGAGTAGTCCAAGCTCAGTTAGATGGATTCTCTTACAGGTTCATAGTCATAGGCATTGCTTGCCAAGTCATCTCAGGATACACAAAAGCTGAAGCCAAAGAAGCTATCTGATTCCTCTTCTTAGTACTCTACTGGCCCACCATCTTCTTCTAAGAAGGAGAAATAGAAGAATGAGAACCCTACCTGTTCCTATTGTTAAAAGGGGCCCCATGATGAGTCACATTGTTTTCAAAAGAGATTTGATGGCTATGAGAAACAGATTGCTGAATTGCAAGCTCTCCTTTAGAAGAGCACTATTTCCTCTCCATCCTCTTCCACCTCACAGGGGTCTGCTTTTTAGTCTTCTACCTCATCTTCAAAATCTATATAGGATCTTGGATAGGGTCATGCATTACAGGCTTCCATTGCATCCCTTTCATAGGTCCCTTGGATACTAGATTCAGGTGCTTCTCACCATATGGCATCTTCTCTAAAGATCTTCTCTTCTCTTGAGGCTTCTCCTATTCCTCACATTCTCATGGGGAATAACATTGTTATGCCAATCTACAGGAAAGGTTTTGTACACATTCAGGATGGCACATTCAATGATGTATTGTATGTTCCATCTCTATCTACAAACCTTCTCTCAATTTACCAGATTACACACAGTGGATCAGGGAAGACAGTTGAGTTCATGCCAGATTCAGTCCTCATTTGGGATAGTGCAATAGGTGGCATTATTACTACAGGGACAGTTGATCATTCCACCCGTCTCTACACCTTCACACATTTTGGTCCACCATCTCCATTATCGGAGCTCAACTCTCCTCTTCCACGAGAGCATCATGTGGTGCAGTCAGGTCACTTGAACCTTTGTGTTGTTCTTGAGACTCCTGTTGTGACTTCCACACCACATCTTGTTGAGGTTTCTTCTCTTTAGCAGGACTCTTCTTCACCACTACCAGACCCTCCAACTCCATTTATTGAGCCACCAAGTGTAGTTGTTGAGTATTCTATAGAGGACATTCATCTCCTCTCTCATGATAGTGTCAGCGCACCTGTCATACCACTTGCATTGGGGATTCCATTTTAGGATCCTTGGGTCTACTCCTTTGAGCATCAACTCAGCCTTCTAGTGATACACCATCTTTTGAGATTACCTCTTCACTTTTCACTGTATTTCACTCCTTTGTATTGGAGTCACAGTGGTTTTTCATTGATCCAGGGGTTCTTTCATTCTGGGGGGCCTTGGAGCCTTGACTCTCTCTCGCGGGGGGGTTGACAACACGCATTGTACTCATGGCTTTGAGAGATTCTCTTGAAGTCATTATCTTGAAGTATTTTGCATGTAGACTGGTCTTGGAAGTCAAAGCTATATTTATCAGTTTCTACACTACATAGTCAGGTGGTGTTTCAGTCCATCATTGGGGACTGGTGTATAGGATTGACCATGGATTCGGGCTACTTTACCTTCCTCTCGCACTTCTTTTTTATTTTTTATACTTGTATCTTTTTTTGGAAATGTATATTGAATAATAATGATAATCTCATTGTTATCAAATGAATTCGGCCTTAATAAGATGTATATTGATGTGCCTATAGTAGATTGGGATGTCTTTTAATCATGTGTTTAATTTGGCAAACTTTCATGTTATTTATAAGTTCATTAGCTTTTGGGTGCAAATAGAGTTGTAGAGCATGTGCCAATATTTTTGACCATGCGCTATTTAGTACCTCTTGTTGGATTTTAACACTACTTCCCTTGCTAGACTGAGACTTTCTTAGTCAGTGTCACAAACATTCTTGAGTTTTGATGTCAACACCTATAGTTTAGCACATGCATACTTTAGAAAATGTTTCTTCACTTTATTGCATACACAATTAATAGGTTGCATACTTCTTTGTGGATTAGCCCATCCTCTTGCACTTTTGCATGTGCACTCTTTAGCACCTCTAACTATCTTTTAGTGCTTGCACCATGTTTGGCAGAATATTAAGGTTATCTATCAAGACTTGTAGTAGGCATAGTTTAATTATGTTTTATGTTGGTTCTCTATTGTAAGCCTAATGGGTTAATTGATTATGCTTTATTTGTTGCATAGGAATACTTTATTTTATTTTTTTAAATGAATCTAGATTTGAAATTCATGGATCCCTATGAAACAATTGGTAGTCTTTTGCTATTTCTTATTGTGTATTTTTCTATTGATTATCTCTTAGACATTTTCAAGTGAATTTAAGTTATGGATGTTAACATTTGTGGTTCAAAAAAATTTATTATGTATTGTTTAGTGCATGTTTTTCCCTTTTTTCCAAGGGTTCCTTGGTGAGGCATTACACTATGCCCCAAAAGCCTCTGTATGAGCTATCAAGGTGTGAGGCCTCCCTATTAGAAAAATTATTATGAAGGAGAAAACACAGCTAATGCTCAAGTACAACCTTCAAAATAATTGGTAGTTTTATATAACAACATAGATGAAGACATCAACACTTAGTGTTTCCCTTGCAGTGACGTACATATTCCTTGAAATTGTTTGAGACACAATTTCTAGTAGAATATTGACACCAAATTTTCCTGCAATATACTTCTACGATTCCTCCTATTTTACTTTTCTTTTTAGGTTTAGTCTTATTTGTCATTTTTAGGGATATTCTTATTTTTCAAGGTTTAGTATTAATAGCCTTATTGACATCCTAGTGAGTGCAAACAAATTTGATCAAGTATCAATTACAATATAGGTTGTTGAGATCTTAAAATTATTTGTTAGATTTTACAACAAATAATATATGTAATTACATTGACTCAAATTTATGTACCATCCTAAACTCTACTCACATATAATTGGATGCTCTGTTAAGTCCTATTTTACTGTCCTTGGGCCTCTATGTTTTTTATACTTGATCCAACCCCAATTTTACTTTCAATTCCAGTAGCCCCTTCACAATCGGGACCCATGGTAAAAATTTTGATACTCTTAGGAGGGACTAGGCCAACCTGGTAGGCCTATTCCTAGGATGGACTGATCTAATAAATCTATTCACGTACATTTTATTTGAAATTTGGACCATGAAATGGTCTTGGTAGTAGAGTGGAAAATTTAAATTTCTATCAGCTTTCTTTAAATTTTGAGCTCTAAATTTTTTGTGATGGTATATAACACAAGGGCTTCACATAGTGAACCCGAATCATAGCACGTATGTTTGTGGTATACTAAAGAATCTCCCTATTTCAAAAAAATATTACCCAAACTCCTTTTATGTCAACCCCCTCCAATACCCCTCATAATTTTTTTCCTATATAAACCCCCACCCCCCGACCCCCAAAAAACCTCATCCCCCCTATTTAAACAATATATTTTCCCTTTATTTTTCCCATTTTAAGCCCCCCAATATGAACACATGTGGTATTGTATTGTCATTTCAGTGAAGACCTTTTGGTATATAACAAACCTACCTCTTCTCATTTGAGGGAACGCTAATAAAAAAATAATACAAGATCATAACGTCAAGTTCAAGTTCAAGCTCTAAGTAAGATTTCAAGAATCCAAGGAATTTTGAAACCAAATATATCCATTGTAGAAATCTTCCCTCCCTCATTGAATGCCAATAAAAGAAGACCTTAATCATGCAAGAAGATCTTTCTTTTAAGCACATGAATATGAATCTAAATTAATTCCTTCTCAAGGCAAGTAACATCAAGTACAAAAACATTGGAAATTTGAGCAGTATTTGTAGATTTAGGCATTTGTGAAAGGTAACCTTGATTTGTCTAAAAAAATCAATACAAAAAAACAATATTCAAGACTACCTTAAGCATATTCATAGACATTATGATTCCATGTCCATTTGTGAAGGTATAAACATTGCATTTTTAGATCCAGCCTCTTCTTACATTGCATTTTTAGATCTAGCCTCTTCTTTGTACTAGCACACTTTCAACTCAAGTTAATTTCATTCCAATTTAAAGGTTGATACCTTAATTATGGTTTGACTAAGGAAAACCCCTTTCTACCCAACAATTTCTCTATTTTATATCTGCAATAACAAATGGTTCTAGTTTCAGGACCAAATCTAGAAAATGAAGGATCTTGACTATAGTCTACAACTAAATATTGTCAAAAGTACAGGGAATAAAAAATTCAATCAATGCACTCCATCTAGATAAGCTCTAAATTGAGTTTGTAGGTCAGTTGGATTTTTGGATTCTATTTCTATAGCATAATTTATTTTTTATATCTTTGTTAGTTTGTGTATGCTGGAAATTCAAATTTATTCTTTATCCAACCCTAAATATTGAATCTCTCCATCTATTCCACTTTAATTCCTCAAATTCACAACAATGAAGGAACCCATTGCATCCACTTGGAACTTGATCATCTTTTGATCCTAAGTGGATCATATTCCTTCCAATGCAACATAAGGGAGACATGGCATAGTACATTACCTTATGTGGACTTGAACCCCACTTTTATTTTCCCTTTATGTTATATTTTGTTTATCTTGACTCCTTACATTCCACTTTTGATTTGGATACTTCGATGTTCTTTTCACACAATTCCTTAAGATTTGTACAATCATTCTTTCTACATGTCTTAATTATATTTATGTTTCATAAACATGATGTTTACTTGAATTTTTATTTTTGATATGATTTATATGTTCAACTATTTCATTTTTTCAATGTTTAAATAGTCAATTTACTAGTAGTTTGTATTGTTTAGACATTTCCCTCTTTCACTACCTTGTGCATGAGTGTCATAATATTGAGCCATACATATAGTATTTTGTTGAGAAGAAGTTGTAGACTTATGGTTTCCTTTTGTCCCAAGTCCTCTAATATGTTACATGGGAATGTGGTTGATACTAACATTCCCATTAATGACATACCTTTTATTGTTGGGAGCCCCTCTTCCCATTCTTCTCATGATGAGGATGAACCCTTAAGAGTGTCTCTTAACCAAGTGCAAAACCTTTCCCATGATTTTGAAAAATTTGAGCAATGTTTAGGTCAATAGCATTATAATAGGGAGAACATCTCTTTAATATAAGGATCGAAGAATTTTATCCACAATGATAAATATGGTTTTTATTTATTACATGGTATATCTCATCTTATTAGTGACAATCTGAAGTCTTTAAAAAAATGTGCTCAAGATCTTGGTCTCTCTCATCCTAATACTAGTTCTTATAGTTCTCTTCCTATTCCTACTTCCTTACCCAATGCACCTACACATACTCCACCTCTCATGACTACATCTATTTCAAAATATTAATCCTACACATGTTATTATTGTAATTATTTCTAATCCTATCATTCCTCCTCCTACGATAGTCCCATGTATTTCTCAACCATCACATATACCTACCTATCACAATTTCCCACTTTAATTTTTCAATGCTTCATTCATTTCTCATAATTTTTTAAATCCTTCACTTTCACGCATTTCCAATACTATCACATCTACCAAAAAAACTATTAATAGCCTTCCTAAATTGTGTCATCCTTAGAACAATAAATTTCCTCCATGACCCAATCTAAATTCAATATTACCACTTGTGACATTTCTATCGCTTTGTCTCTTGATATCATTCATCTCGTGATCCCTCAATATATGAAAATACCTCATTTGGAAATCTATACTGGGAAAGATAATCCCCTGACTCATGTGAAAAAATTTCAAACCTTGTGTAGTGACTTCTCTCATGATCATAAATAGACAAAAAATTATTTACTAGAATATTTACAGATAAGGTTTTACAATGGTATTGTTCTTTTCCTTCTTATTTTATTAACTCATTTGAAAAAAAAAAATTTCCATTCAAAAAATTCAAAAAAATGTTGGACCTACAATTAATTTGATTAATTATAAACAAGGTGTTAAGGAAAAAGTGACTAATTTTATTGGTAGATTCAAAAATTTGCATGCTGAGTTTCTTATTGTGTGCTTGATATTGATGGTCAATGTATTTTCATTGCAAATTTGCAAAAAGACATTAGAAATAAGATATTTATTTTTTAGTTTACTTCCTTTACCCAACTATGAGCAGTGCTTCATATTTATCAACTTCAAGTGATCCAATTTGATACATCCAATCCAATGGCTCCAGTTGATAAGAGTGATGCTACCTCACAACCCTCTCAAAAGCTCCAAAATAACAAAGGCTTCATCAATAAATGATGTTGGTGTGCAAGTTACGATTGAAACTTTAGGTATGACTCCTTTTTCATCTATTTCATCAATCAGAACATTTGCATTATGAGATGTTGAAGTTGATTAATGCTAATGTTTTAACACTTACTCACATCAATCCAATTGACCCATCCAAACCTTTTTTCTAAATCCTATGATCCTAAATCATTTTAACTATATCATTGTTAACACAACCATGATATTGAGAAGTGTTATAGGTTGAAATATCTTGTGCAGTATATTATCGATTCCAATGCTATAATTGTTGAAGGTGTTTATGATCAAGGAAAAAACATTGTTTCCCCTCCCAACCAAAACTTGCAAATATATACCAATCCTTGGCCTTCCCATTCTACCAATATAGTTGAGCTTACACATTCATTTCCTTCCCCTTTGACCAATGATGTGTTGCCTCATTAATACACCATTGTGGATCTTGATAACATGCGTAGTGTGCGTAGGTTATGACTATCAGAAAAGTTTATCAGAAAGTTTTATCTGTGAGAGGAAAGAAGAAGACTAGAATCAAGGATGACATCCTATTATCACATCGGCGTATGAAATAATCAAGAAACCCTAACCAGGTCAGCTATAGGACAAACAGATTAGGTGAAGACAATACTTTAAAAAGGAGATCAGAGAGAGAAAGAGATATGGTATGGAGAAGAAGAAAGAAGCGACAACACAGAGTATGAACAAGTATCAATGAAGACAATAAAATTGTAAATCGGAGAGGGAATAGAGAAGAATGAGATCTAACAAAATTTAGAAGAAAGAATTCATGGGTCAAATTTCTTGTTAATTTATTCCTAACAGTTTAGCAACAAGATTGTGAAATCCCTTAGTCGGGTAGTCTCTAACCAGACTGAGAATTTATATTCATAAACTTATTTTAAATCCTTTAACATGGTGAACATTGTATAAGTGGGATGAAATCCTTTAACCAAGTTACTCCTAAAATGGTATAAGACTTTTACAGGTCTATAGGTAAATCCCATAACTGGGTAGCATTTAACTGTGCTTTTTGTAAGCTCTTAATTGGGCATCTTATTATTGCAGTGATAAGATGTGGGTTCCATCCCCACCATAGTTTTTCCCTCTCACCAAGGGTTTTCTATGACACCAAAATAATGTGTTAAGTGATTGAGTGTTTATTTTTTACATGCTTGTTAATTTTCAAGTTATCAGTTAATATTACAGTAGTTATCAGTAGAAGATAGAACAGATATCGGTATCGGTAAACATAAGAGTATAAGTTTGAGATTGATTGGGAAAAGTGTGATTTTTTGAGGTGCTGATTAACCCCCCCTCCCCTATCAGTCCCTAACCTAAATATTTCCAATAATTGGTATCAGAGAACATTGGTTCTCTAGAAGAAAATTTTAATAGCTTGGAGTAGATCTTGGATAATGAAAAGGCATAGGTATCAAAAATAGTTGGAGGAAGCTCTAGAAGATGCTAATGAAATGAGCCATCAGTTGAAAAATAAGCTAAAGAAATCATTTGAAAAATGGAAGGAACTTACAGAAAAACTAAACATGAGCCTAGATGACCTTGACTAACTATTGGAAGGAAGTATCAGTTCTAAAGAAGTTGATGCTACTATTGTTGATCTATTGAAAAATAACATTGAATTACTTGAAGAATTCAGTCAGATGAAGAAAGAACATGAAAGTTGAGCCTTCAGAATGACGCAAATACTAGAAAGGATTAGAACTGTCGAAAGTGCCAAAGAAATTCTTGAAACAAAAAAGAGAGATGTTGAAGAAACAATTATTGGAAAAGATATACTACTGGAAAGACAACAGAGAGAGATTCATGCATAGAGAGAATTGATAGAAAGTATTGGTGACATAAATTTACAACTACAGGCAGAAAATCAGAAACTAAAGCAAGAGAGTGATGACTTGAAGAACAACCTGAAACTTGAGAAAGAAATCAATGCAAGACTCACGAAATTTGAACAAAGCATGTAGGAGATTGATGAACAAATGAAAAATCAAAGAAAACCAAGTGACACTACCGGATTGGGATATATCAGCAACAAGACTGTGGAAATTGGAGAATCGTCAAAATGTAGAGAAATAAGTGACATACAAGGTAAGAAACCCTATAAGTCTACTTGCTACAAGAAATCAATGCAAGACACACAAAATCTGAACAAAGCATTCAGAAGATTGATGAACAACTGAAAAATCAAAGAAAACCAAGTGACACTACCGGATTGGGATATATCAGCAACAACACTATGGAAATTGGAGAATTGTCAAAATCTAGAGAAATAAGTGACATACAAGGTAAGAAACCCTACAAGTATACTTACTACAACTGTGGAAAATATGGTCACAAAACAAACATTTTTCAAAGTAAAGTAAATTCTACTGAGAACACATCTTTTAATGGTTAGTGCTATAACTACAACAAGTTTGGTCATGGAGCATATGAATGTAGATGTAAAACCATCACTAGATCATCTGAGAAACATTTATATGGATATTATTATAAATTTAATCACCATGGACATAAAGTTGAAGAGTGCAGAATTAGAACACCGACAATGAGGAAAATGATACACTATCAGAGAAATGAAGCAAACAACTCAGTTACATGTTTTCAATGTGGAAAATCAGGACATGCAATGTCTGAATGTAGAAAATGGAACAATGAAGTAAGAACTGAACCATGGAGACCATATTCACTACCATGTTATATTTTCTCAAATCTTGGTCATGTCATTTACAACTACAAATTCCAGTTTGCTACTAACAATGACAGAGATATCAGAGGTAAAAGAATTGTAAATCAAGAACAAGTCAGAGAGGAAATGAAGAAGATATGGGTAAAGAAGGAAGCCAAAGAAACATCAATTGAATCTGATGTGTCTAACGATCAACCATCAACTAAGCAATTAAGTAATTTCTTAGGGACCTAAAACTTTAATAGAATCATCAATTTGTCCCTTAGATCAATTATGGGTTGGAACATTCAATTAGCATAAATAGATGCAATGAGTATTTAAGTAAAGTTGAAGATATTTGTATGAGAATATTATTGATAAATGAGTGTTACTATCAATATATAGGAATATTTTTGGCCTACAATAAATGTTTTAGTAAAAGTGAATGTTAGACACCTTGACTCTATACATAACAACATTCATCTTATTAAAGTTACATTCTAAAAATTAAATATGAAAACAAGCTTGAGCGAACATTACCAATTCATCTTACAAAAAATATTTATTAGCGAGTTGATTGAGAAGTAAACCCTAGATGATCTAAAAATTGAAAATTTGTATAGCAGTTATTATGGATGAGAAGATTGTATAAGTCAAGGGATCATAGGAGAAGGAACCTGAATATAAATTGAATTCACTAAAAGCAACTGAAACAAATGAAGCTAGAGCATTATCATGGATACCAAGTGGAGTTATATTGATAGAATACATTAGAGCTTATATTCAATGCAATTAGAGTGAGATTGGAGATAAAGATATTAGTACAACCTATAAGGAACTATGTAAAGAGAATGGAATTTTGAATGAAGATTATGGACATGTGGAAACAAAAATTCTAATACATATCATGCACATGACAACAAATTTTGAAGTTGAATGTATTAAATATGTATTAAGTAGAGTACATGAAGACTATATATGGTTGGAAGGAGATAGATAAATTTATATCACAAAGGAAATCATCTTTGCAGTAACTAGATTATTGGCTAATGGAAGGAAATTTGTAAAGGAACTGGATTCTGGAACTAAAATTGAAGGTATAGTAATATACAAGCAAGATCAGAAAACATTTTTTGCAAGAAATATTTTGGATAAAGAAATGAATTGCATTAATGGTTATCAGATACAAGATTTATCAGGAAAATCAATTAAATAACATATCTAGAGGAGCACTATAGGTTGCATATGAGATTGTTACTGAAGGAATCAAATATGATTTAGCAAAAATGATGAGAAATCAACATATGATGAATTTGAGAAAAATCAAGAAACAAGGATTGAAGCTTGGATAATTATTGGTATGTATATTTTTCTATGTACATAACTATTCCTGGGCATTGGTAAAGAAAATTGGACAATAGCTGAACCAGTTATAAATCAGATTAATAAATATATTGAACAATTGGGAAGAAGTTAAAGTATAGTAATGTGGAGTTATTTCAAATAATTTCAAACTAGAATGTATGGAAGATATTGGATACCACCTCACATTGTTAATAAAAATGAGAAAGATATATGTTTTTTGGTTAGCACACACTTATGAATAATTAAAGCAGTGGAACCACAAACTTCATACCTACAACATATTGGATATGAAACAAAAGAAAATGAATTAATAACAAGTATTGAGAAACTATTGAATCAACCTAAGGATATCAAAGAAAATTGGTTTAGAACCTATGAAGAATTTTAAAGAAGGATAATATCAAAACAAAAGAAGTCAAAGGAAGAATTAAGAAGTATAGTGAGAAAGTTGAAATTAACTACAATACCTAAGATATATGCCAAGATAGAGATTAAGCAATCTAAATAGAGACAACCTAAGAGAAAAAGATCAAGAACAGTAGAAGAAAGCACAAGAACATAGAGAAAGGAAAATGAACCTGAGACTGAACAAAAAAAAATCTAGAATATTGAGGACAACTAATGAATTAGTAGAAGGAATAAGAGAGCATGTAAATATCGATGATATACATGGAATCAAGTATAGGACATGGACAAAAGAAGAGAAGAAAATTATATAAGATGCCATATTATTTCAATTTCACAAATTTAGAAGATTTCCAAATGAGTTGAGATAGAACATTCCTCAGGAATTACTCGAAAAAATCAATACAAGATGGAATGAAACTGCAAAGAAAGAAAATTTAAGTAGAGAAAGAACATTGATTATCACAAAACCAGGAAAAAGTGTTAAGGAGATTGATTCATTGATGACGAAATATGAAAATAGATTTCTAAAGAAGACTAGAAAAACCAAGTTACTAGCAGGATTATAGGAAGAAGTAGAAGAAGATGCATTACCAAAATGGAACATGATTTTTAATAGAGAAAGAGAAGACACCCCAACAAGATTTGAAGAATGAAAAAAAGATCAACCTATTAAAATATAGGATGAATATGATGATGATACAAGTACAGAAGAAGATGAATATCTTGAGGAACAACTTACACCAAAAAATACAAATGAACACAGTGAAACAAAAAAAGAAACACATACTACCGATATAGCACCCGTTATCGGTGAGATAAAAGAAACTGAGGAAGAACAAGATGTAAGAAATTTTAAAATTATGAAAATGATAACAAAAACACAAGAGAAGAGAAACAAAGATTTAGAAAGTGAAGAGATTGAAGACTTAGATGAAAGACCAGACTTTGCAATTTTGAAGAAAGATCCAAATAAATTACATTACAAGGAAAAGCTCTTATATGTGGAGAAATACAAAGAAAAGAAAACTATAGAGAAATAATTAAGGGGGAAATAGAAGAATAATATCATGAAGAGAACAGTTGAAACATTTTCAAGCTTACTACCAACAATCACTGTTGATTAAAATGAATCGGTTACAACATAGTTAAGAACTTTTGTGGAGACAATCAAAAGTAATCATAATCTTAAAGAAAAACTCAAAGGAAAACTACAACAAAGATCACTTACTGACAAAAGCATAAATAAACTGATAGAAGTTACAGAATTATTATCGGAGAGACCAGAGGTTATGAAGGAGGCATTAACTATAGCGACTGAGATTACAAAGAAGCTACTTAAATGTAATAATACATCAAATGAGGAATCATGTATGATAAGTATATTTATGGTTATGATGTAGAAATAGGTACAAGCTACATCTAACTTATTGAGCATAATGGAAAAGAATGACAAAGAAGATACTATAGACATAATGATAAATATCAAGATTCATATCACATTGATTAATCACCTATAGGAGCAATAGAACATAGTTTTTGGAAAGGTATAGATAAAAGGAGCATAAAAAAGCTAAATACCATAGTAGTCACATCTTTTTGTCACCTTTGGCATTGTTTTCAAAGGGGGAGTGATAGGAAGATGAAGAATAGGGAGATTAAAGAAAGAGTCAGGTGTGATAAAGAGAATAAGGGGAGATGAGAGTAAATAAGGAGTGATGAAGAGGCAGAAAGAAGAAGATGAAGAGAGTACAGGAAAAGGAGGAGCAACACATAGAAAAGTGAGAAGAATGATGATAGAAAGGTTTTTCCATCAATGCCAAAGGAGGAGATTATTACTTGAAAAAATCCTCTACATGCTAAAGAATGATTTTGATAAGATTTTCATTGCTGGCCAATTAACATCAAGGATAGGAAACTAACATCAAGTATAGAGTACTATCATAAAAGAATAGTTTATCGAAAAAAAGGTTATGACTATCATAAAAGTTTATCGGAAATTTTTATCTATGAGAGGAAATGAGAAGACTAGAATCAAGGAAGAAATCCTATTATCACATCTACCTTTGCAAGAATCAAGAAACCCTAACTAGGTCTAATATAGGAAAGATAGATTAGGTCAAGATAATACTTTAAGAAGGATATCAGAGAGAGAAAGAGATACGACATGGAGAAGAAGAAAGAAGCAACAACATAAAGTATTAACAAGTATCAGTGAAGATAAGAAAAGTGTAAATCAGAGAGGGAATAGAAAATAATGAGATTTGACAAGCTTTAGAAGAAAGCATTCACATGTCAAATTTCTTGTTCATTTATTCCTAATAATTTAGCACCAAGATTGTGAAATCCCTTAATCGGGTAGTCTCTAACTGGACTGAGAAGTTCTAGTTAGGAACTTATTGTAAATCCTTTAACAAGGTGAACATTGTATAAGTGGGATAAAATATTTTAACCAAGTTACTCCTAACAGGGTATGTTGGTTGTATTCCTTGTTTTGGTAGTTTTACTGGTTCTCTGTTCTTTTCTCTATGATCTGGTGTTTTAAGTCAGCTATCGCTTGTTCTTTTTTTCTTTACCTATGTCGAGTTTTCAGGTTTTCAAGTTTGAACCTATCTTAATTTGCAAAAACCCTGAAAACCCTAAGCTTTCCAAGTCTTAAAAGTTGAAAAAAAAACCCTAAGTCATGTTGCTTCTATTTTTTTGTTGCTTTTTCAGTCCACTTAAGTCATGTGTTTTAATCAAATCGCTTTGTCACGTTACTCCAAGCGAATATTCCCTAATCCGTTCCAACTTGGCGATTTGCTTTTATTGCATGGTCTCGTTCAAATTCAGTATATTCCTTTGGCATTACGAGACTCTACGATTTCTTCATGTCCTATGGTCGCAGATATCTTTGTAATGAAGCATCATGCAGGGGGACCCACTGATTAGTCGAGTAATTGAAAGAAATTCTCAACAGTTATTGAAATGTCTTCAAACTCCGTGATTACCTCATGTCGCGTTATCGCTAAGAGAATCCAAGTTTAAAAGTTAGGCAAAAATTTCAATTGTGTAGTCTTGAGAAGGAATAGCGGTTAAGAGATTTTGATCGAGACTTCGTGACTGACCGTCTGAGGTTTACAATAAAGCATAGTCGGGTTGTCGCCAGAATAGAATGATGACTCAATTTTCCATTATGCAGTAAGTCAACAAATGACTTTGTGACATGTGTCATAAGGTGAGTGGTTATTAAAGGTTTATCACATGGTTTCCAGAAGGAGAAAATGGAATCAGTGACAATGAGACTAAGTGCTTTTCCTTTTGTCGTGATGTCTGAGAAAGATTTAAGGGTATACAAGAACATTTGGTGATTATGCGACAGCCATCAGATAAAGAGATCAGAGGATCCAACGGTGGTCACGAAGTCTAAGAACAAAAGTGCCCGAAGGGAAAAGTCCTCCTGACTTGGCGATTAAGGTATGTCGCGCAGTCGTCAGATCAGAAAAAAGGGCACATTTAACTTATCATGTTAAAATTTAACACTCAGGCTTTGTATTCCACGATCGAGCGACTAGGTATTGTCGCATAGTCTTGAAATGAAATGAAAATGCTCGGTGACTAGGAGATAACCATAAAGGGTTAAAGGCAATGGCTAGTCGCAAGGTCTCAAAAAATATAAAGAGTTAACGTTAACTATGCACGACAATGATTTATGTAGGGTCGCGTGATCGTCGGATGGTAACTCAGGTTAGCCAAAGGAAGGAAAGTGTATTGTCGCCATGTCTTGAGATAAACCATGAGTTAGTGATAGAGGCCCACGAAAAAGAGATCATATGCAGTCGCACAGTCGCTTGATCCCAAAATCTAAAAATGGTGGTAGTTTTTGATGTGACAGCATGAATCATTCGGTAACCAATCGCAGGCTTGTATTTTGATTGCTGTGCAAAAAGAGTAGCTGAGATGTAAGACAGTTAGCAAATCACAGTGTGACATGTCAGCTCTTTTGAATGTTGTAAGATTGTTCTGAGGATTCACTTTTAAAAATTTGATTTCCTGTCAAGCTCATGGAACTACGGCTAGGTTTTCATTCAAGTTCACAGTATGTTGAATTAAAGACAGAACTGATATTTCCAAATTATGAGCTGCGTAATTTGAATGATGGCTATAAGGAGTTGATGGTGCATTCATTTTCATTCACCATGCTTTCAGATTTAAAAGCCCAAGTTTTTAAGTTTTCAGAGAGAAGAGACATTTTGCTCAGTTTGCAGTGTTTTCAGTGTTGATCAAAAGGCTCTAAGTTTTAAAAAATTATGCACAAGACGTTCATACAATCTCAGAAATAGATTTGTTTCAATATCAATAAGGAGTAATAGATTAAAGGTATTTCAAGGATGAGTGGGGTATTGAGTGTTGCTTCGACAAGTGGAGGAAGTGAGGAAGAGCAAAAGGGAAAGGTGAGTTTTTTTGATGAATTCCTCCATCTCCTGCCTGGTTCAACACAGAACAAGAAGGCTAATGCTAATGTCCTCATTGATGAGTATAAAGACATTTGAGATGTTGTGACTCTGGGAACAACAGGTTTTTCCCTCTTCAATTATTTTATAAGAATTCTGATAAACCCATCCCAGTATCAAACCCTTGGACCTGTGGTTTAGCTAGGTTACTTGTTCCTGATGTCTTCTTAGATGTAGATTTATTCTTAGACCTAGCCAATCACTATGATATTTTGTCTAAGACCATCAGGAGGGATGATGGCACTACCCTATTAGTTTTGAATAGAAATTCATTCATGCAAGCCTTCAGCTTATTCAACACCATGTCTACCAAAATTGACATGACCAAGAAAAAACAGAGGTATACTAGGAAGTCTGGGATTTCTAGGGGCCAGTTGTTAAAACATATGTTAAAAGAAGTGAAAAATTATTTAGATCCTATGTCCAGAAACTACCCATATTATTACAAGGATCTACATTTTTATATCAAGTATGCTGCATACGCCCTGTGTAGAGTGTTGGGAATAGATGGTGATCCAAAAAAGATTGATGCAGGGATTCTGATGATGGTATTGGACCTACAAGAGGTCCACTCTAACACCAGTTATGACTATATTCAGCACATCATAGATGATATGCATGAGGGTTTCATTGCAACCCAGAATAGAATGAAGAACCTAAAGGAGAAGGAGCCCAAATTTTTGCGTTATTCAGTTCTTATGCATCTCCTTTTGTATTTCAATTTTGTCATCATGGATGTTAATAATTTAACTCCTCAGAGATTCTACCAATCAACACCAAATCCTATCCAATTTTGGGTGAGGGTTTGGAATTACACTTCTAGGGAGTGTGACTACTGTGCGTTTTAGAATTGGATTGTGTATCCAATGGTACAGATTTTGGGAACAAGCAGAACAAGAATCCCATTAAAGGTTATACAACTGCTTAGGCCCTGTGATTATACAGATAGCTGGCCTGGAAAGCATAATTGGGGTGACTTCTTTATGGAAGAAAATTACACAGTCATCAGGGTATATGGGTGTATTCACCCACCTCATTTATTACCATATTATGTGCCTACAAGAGTGGCTACAATGGAATTCATATGGCAGTTGTTGTTAATAGATAATGAGCACTTTGCACCACACAAGAAGGGGACTATAACCCCTAGGAAATTCAATATTTTCACCTTTACAATTGGCAAGGGTGCCATTGATGCAGTAGGTCAATGGTTGGAAAAATACAAGATGGGGGCAGCCCCTTATAGATACATTGATCCAGAAGGTTTCATGGCAAGGGTTAGGAAATTGTATACACCTACAATCCCCAATGCAAATGTCCACTGTGAGTGCATAAAATAAGATGCAACAAGGAACATCTTAGATGAAGATGATATCCATACAAGAAGACTAAGAATCCAAGAGTTGCTAAAGCTGGAGAAGAAAATAAAGAGAAATGGGTTGTCTTTTGGGGGTTTTTACCCTGACCTCCCATATTTTGATAGGATCAAAGCCATGATAGACAAATATTATGTGATTATAGAGAAACTGGATACAGTGCTTGACAAGAAAGGTGCTCAAACACCTGATCATTCAGAGTATGAATATGATAGTGGTAGTGACAGTGATTATGCACGTCCTACTATGTATCCTTCACCACAGCACAGATCACAACAGGATATAGCTGAAATACCACAGTTGCAAGGAGCAGAGGGTCATACTATAGATTTGACAGTTGCTACCCAACCAGATGATGTAGAGGAACCTGCTTCAAAAAGACAGAAATTGGAAGTAGGGCAGCCTTCAGTGGAAGGACAAAGTAAGAAAAAGGATAAGGCTAAGGCCTTAGTACCTGGCAGTAGGTTATATGATCATAATCTAAGAAAGGCAATCAAGGAAGGCAAGAAGCAACAGCCTGACCTAAATGACAATGTTGAGTTGCCACTTAAGGCTTGTGTTGATGAAAGATTGCTTCATCAACAAAAATTTCTAAATGATGATAGCTTTGTTAAAACAGAGGTGTTTAAAGACTTCCTAAGATGGCATAAGATAGAGCAAAAAAGATCCCAGTTGACAGTAGATGGGAAAGAGACAATAACAAATGAAGCTCTAGTGGATTTACAGTCTTATGACGTAGAGAGTGAGGATATTTCACACGAGGAAGCCAGGAAGATGGTGCTAGGTAGTGGAATACTGTTGGCTGAGAGATGGGATTTGGCATCTGCCTTCATCATTGACCAAATCAAAAAATAGCTAGATCTCAAAATGGTTAGTGAGGTCCAGATGGGAGATGTAATAAAATGATTTGGGTATAGCCCAAAATCTCAAGCTTTTGCAATGTGGAGCTTGAGCCCAAAAGACCAAAAGCCCCAACTGGTAAATATTCAAGAAAATATGGTGGGCAATCAAATGGTCTAGTCTGTATAGAATACACGGGATTTGGAGATCTCCCAAATTATGACACATTGGGCTCACTTGAATGAAGATAAGACTAAATAATTGTCTAAAAGGTGTAGCACATTGTTAGAAGAGACAAGTGCATTGTCTAAAGACAGGGAGATGTGCCACATACAATTGCACCAGTAGGCTCAGGTAATCAAGAAATTACTGAAAGAGTTAGAAGAAAAACCTGAGGTGGTATATGTACCTACACAACCACCACCAATGCAAATTGAAGATAAGCCTAAATCAGAGGAGGATGTTGAATATGAAACTAATGAAGAAAAGGGAAATGCAATTGCTCTAAAAGCATTGAAGGGTATACTAAATCATAGAATTGAGATTCTAAAGGATAAAACTGATGTTGTACTCAATGCATACAATAAATTGTCAGCTTTGCATATTGAGGTAATGGGGTACCTTTCCATTCTAAACCCTTACTTTACTAAGTGGTCTGCTAGGGTAAATTTATTTGAAAAGTTAGCATCTTTACAAGCCATAAGACCAGATTTTCCAGAAATAATAACTGAAGTTGAAGATGAGATCAAAAGAGTCAATATTTCTCTCTCATTCTTTAAAGGCAAATTAAACCAGATAGAGGTTAAGCTAAGCCTCTTTTCAAATGATTTTAATAAGTTTATTCCTTCCTTAAGGGGAGATGATGATCAAGTAAAGGCTGCAGATGCCTGGAAGAATGAATTTGACAGCAAGATGCCTGGTGATGAGGCATTTCTCTTGGGAGCAGATGTTGATATAGAAGGATTCAATAAAATATTGGATAAGGCTTTCAAAGCAGAGACTGACATCAACAAATTCCTGCTAGATGTCAAAAATATCACTAATGCTAGATGGGATAGGAAAAAGGTGCAAGTACAGAGTACTCAAGACTTTAAGTGGCCATTAGATGATGAAGAAAAGCATGGGAGTTGATGACCACACCCAAGAAAAATAAGCCAGCAGTAGAAGAAGAAATCTTGGACGAGGAGTAAAGGTGAGCACTTGGCACTGCACTATTCGAGATAAGAGGGATAGTTATTGCAAAAGGATAATGTAGATGAGTATGCAAGCACAGCTATCCAGACTCAACATAAATACTACCAGCTACCATCTATACAAATCTAATTTCAGTCGCCAGATTGGGAGAAGAACAAAGAATATCTATTTCCATCTTTTGACTCGGTCGCTCCATCGCTTCTTCTTTCTTTTGTTCCTTTATAGTTTAGGGTTAGGTTTTATATGACCATCCTAAGCTTGTTGCATCCTTAAGGGATTCCAAGATGGTCATAAACCTATATATAGCAAAAGAGTTGTAATTGTAAAGGGTCTTGGAGGTTGGAATTTTTTGGAAAAGAGAAAAAATATGTTGTAGAATTCAGATGTTCTGAACTTCTGTCTATCTTTTGAAGTTGCAAGATCTTTCATGTATGGAAGCAGGATCATATAAATAAAATACGGTGCAATTTTAATCTCTTCAATTTCTGTCTCTTTATTCTCTGTGTATTCTCTTTTATGTTTAAGTTTGCAAGGCATTCTGAAGAATTTTGGTTATTAGGTAAGTATCTAATTGCTTGCAAGTTTCTTTTAAGGAAAGAACTAAGTTTTGTGAGTAGTTTCAGGGAGCATAATGGTTTTTTAAAGATTTGATACAATCATTTAGAGGTAACAGGGTAATTTCTAAGGCAACTTATCTAAATTGCATGTGGTTTGTAAGGCAACTTACTGTATTTTGTTTCTATGAGATCTTAGTTTATTTGACTCTATAGCCCAAAGGATAGGCACTGGTCTAGAAATTAGTCTGATAATTCATTATCGTCCAAGTTATTTCAAGGTATCAAAACTGATTTAATCAAAATACTATTGTTACTAAGAACAGATAAGCTGAACTTAGTAAGGACCTATGTCAGCAGGATAGTGTCCATTTTAGTGATTCCTTAGAGAGTGAATCATTAGGTTAGCCCTCCTACAATAAAATGAAGAAGCATGAAAATCCTTGTATCACTAGTTTTTGTTATATTTAAGACCATAAGTTTGTATGGTTAAATCTTGCATCTGGTTATGCTTGGTCATTTGCAAGATGATTTATAAGTTGGTTTAACAAAGGTACATAGAAAATCAGTGTCCACACTATAACATACTGTGTAAACAACAATCATAAGAGGTAAAACCTGTCTGAGTATATGTGGAGCTCAAAAATGAAGAAGGACCTTATCTAGTCCTTAGCAATTAGGGTTTTCTTGTTCCTGAATCAGTATTAGAAGGCATAGTGTTCAAATAGACATTTCAAGCACTGTGGTTCATACAAGAAAAATCCCTAACAAATTGGCGACTCTGCTGGGGAACAAGAGATTGTAAAGTCGTGTAGAAGTATTCAGAAATCTCTGGTGTGTCAAGGTCTAAATTTTTTACAAAATCTCTGGTGTTGTTTTCATATTGTCCCTTGATAGCTATTCATTCATCCCAATTTATTGGGTGGCGACTCTAAAAGGAAATCTCTGAGATTAGTGCAAAGTTTACAAATGTCTTTTGGAATGAATACTAGGTCAAGAGTAAGAACTGACCCAGAAAATATATTACATGAAGGAAACCCATCATCCTCAAAAGTTGGGGCCTCTTGGAGGAAAAAGAAGAATCAAGTTGATATGGATGAAACTCCTTTAAAAGGTGAAGAGGTAAATATCAGGAATGATAGGAATACTATTCAGCACTCTCATGATGGAAATACTTCAAACTATGAGGAGGCTACTGAAAGAGTATTAGACACACCCCCACTCACTTCTACTTCAAATGAAAGAGAAGAAATTACTACACCTAGTTCAGATTCAGAAGATGCCCCTTCTGATATGCTAGCCAATGAAGAGAAGTTTATTTTGAAGCAGTTTGCCTTAGTTCAACAAATGAAAAAGGAAAGAGAAATGAGAAAGAAAAGAAATGATCATAAGGCTCTTGATAAAAATAGAAAAAGACTTCCAAAACACCAAACTATGAAAGAAGCAGAGAAGCCTCAGAAAAACAAAGAAATACCATTCACTCATAAATATTCTATTTTGCAAATAAATAAGGGTAAACAAAAGATGGGTGAACATAAAGATCAAGAACCTTAATTTCAGAAGCCTATGGTTGAACAGATGTCTAAGTTAGAGATTGAATTGGAAAGATTGAGAATTGAGAAAGAAACCATGGAAAAAATGTTAGAGAAGGCTCAAATGGAAGCTGCAACAATTGAAATGAAGAAAAAGATTGATTTTT
>MU224737.1:8035451-8047862 GCA_018584345.1 Thuja plicata
TGCATCATTTCATACAATTGCTGCAATTTTGCTTCAGAAAGATGAGCAAGGATTTGAACATCCCATAGCCTTTTATAGTAAATCCTTGCAAGCTGCAGAGCTTAACTATGAAATAATGGAAAAGAAATCATATGCATTAGTTAAGGCTGTGAATTCTTTTAGGCCCTATTTGGTGTGTGCCAAGGTGCAGGCCTATGTTCCACATTCAGCTGTAAAATATATTCTTACACAGTCAGAAGTAACTGGTAAGAGATGCAAATGAATTACAAGGATTCAAGAGTTCAATCTGGAAATCAATATCACCAAGTTGATAAGAGGTCAAGGCTTGGATAAACTAATGATAGAGGAGAACCTAGATTTAGTACAATCAAATCAGATAGAAGCACATGACCAAGCCATTACCAGTATAGAGAGGCAACCATATTACACTGATATTTTTTTCTTCCTTAAAAATGCTAAGTGTCCTGATTGTTTGTCTGATAATCAAAAGAGAAGTTTGAAATTGCAAGCTCAAAGATATGTTTTGATTCAAGGTGATTTGTTTTGGAAAGATAAAAATGGTGTACTATTGCTATGCCTTGACAAATATCAAGCTGAGAAAGTTCTAATTGAAATGCATGAAAGACAGTGTGGAGGTCACTTTTCTGCTAAAACCACTGCCCATAAGATTTTAAGGGCAGGATCTTATTGGCCTACCTTATTCAAAGATACTTATACACATGTCAGGAAATGTGAACCATGTCAGAGGTTCTCCAATAAATTGAAATTTGTAGGTGCTGTATTGCTCAACCCAGTGAGTGCTGAGGCTCCTTTTGTTGTATGGGGCATTGATTTTATTGGTGAATTTCAAGACAAGTCTAGTGCGGGGCATAGTTGGATCTTAGTTGCCACAGATTACTTTACTAAATGGATTGAGGCTATCCCCACAAGAAAAGAAACAAGTAAGGTGGTTACTAAATTTCTATTAGAAAACATTTTAACCAGATTCGGTGTGCCTAATAAATTAATAATGGACAATGCTATGAGTTTCAGATCAGAAGAAATGAAGAGTTTCTGTGAAGGGTATGGGATTACAATATCATATTCATCCCCATATCATCCATAGGCCAATGGACAAGCTGAGTTTAGCAATAAAAGCATATTTAAAATATTGAAGAGGACTCTGGAACAAAATAAAAGGACATGGCACACAAAATTGAGACTAGATCTTTGGGCTAATAGGGTAACACTTAAAAAGGCAACTGGTCAATCTCCTTTTGAGTTGGTGTATGGTTTACAAGAGAGATTGCCTATTAACAATTTATTACCCATTTGGCAATTCATACAAGAGGAACATTTAGATGTCTCTGAAAATATGCAAAACAGAATGATGTAGTTGATTGAATTAGATGAAGTGAGGAGAAATAGTCAGAAAGAAAATGTGAAGCTACAACAAAAAATGAAATATCTATTTGACAAGAGGGCTACTGAGAGAAAGTTCCAAATTGATGATTTAGTTCTCCAATGGAATGCAAGGTCAGAAGACAAAGGTAAACTTAAGAAGTTTGAGTCTTTATGGCTAGGACTGTTCATTATTGCAAAAAAATTTGGCAAAGACTCATATTTGTTGAAAAGTATGGAAGGAGATCTCTTTGAGTTGCCTGTGCATGGGCAATTTTTGAAGCCTTTCTTTGAGTGAAAATTCAGAAGTGCACAAGTAAATATGTATCATATGTTCTTTTCCCTTCCCTTGTTTTCAAGTTCTGTACATATTTTCCTTTCTATTTTTAGGGTTTTTTCTCCATGTTGAGGTGGTCTGCAACCAGAGATTATGTGGTTCTTTGTCATAAACTTTGTTTAGCCAATCCTCATTAGAGCCACTGTTGGTTGTATTCCTTGTTTTGGCAGTTTTTCTGGTTCTCTGTTCTTTTCTCTATGATCTGGTGTTTTAAGTCAGCTATCTCTTGTTCTTTTTTTCTTTACCTATGTTGAGTTTTTAGGTTTTCAAGTTTGAACCTATCTTAATTTGCAAAAACCCTGAAAACCCTAAGATTTCCAAGTGTTAAAAGTTGAAAAAAAAACCCTAAGTCATGTTGCTTTTATTTTGCTGTTGCTTTTTCAGTCCACTTAAGTCATTTGTTTTAATCAAATCGCTTTATCACATTACTCCAAGTGAATATTCCCTAATCCATCCCCACTTGGTGATTTGTTTTTGTCACATGGTCTCGTTCAAATTTAGTATATTCCTTTGGCATTACGAGACTCTGCGATTTATTCATGTCATGAGGTCACAGATATCTTTGTAATGAAGCATCATGTAGGGGGGACCCACTGATCAGTTGGGTAATCACAAGAAATTCTCAACAGTTATTGAAATGTCTTTAGACTTTGCGATTACCTCATGTCGCGTTATCACTAAGAGTATCCAAGTTTAAAAGTTAGGCAAAAATTTCTGTCGCGTAGTCTCAAGAAGGAACAACGGTTAAGAGATTTTGACTGAGACTTCACGACTGACCGTCTGAGGTTTACAGTAAAACGTAGTCGGGTTGTCGCTAGAAGAGAATGATGACTCAGTTTTCCATTGTGCAGTAAGTCAACAAATGACTTTGTGACATGTGTCATAAGGTGAGTGGTTATTAAAGGTTTATCGCATGGTCGCTAGAAGGAGAAAATGGAATCAGTGACAATGAGACTAAGTGCTTTTCCTTTTGTCACAAACTCTGGGAAATATTTAAGGATATACAAGAATATTTGGCGATTATGCGACAGTCATCAGATAAAGAGATCAGAGGATCCAACGGTGGTCATGAAGTCTGAGAAAAAAAGTGCCCAAAGGGAAAATTCCTCCTGACTTGGTGATTAAGGTATGTCGCATAGTCCTCATATCATAAAAAAGGGCACATTTAACTTATCATGTTAAAATTTAACACTCAGGCTTTGTATTCTGCGATCGGGCGACTAGGTATTGTCACATAGTCTTGAAATGAAATGAAAACACTCAGTGACTAGGCGATAACCATAAAGGGTTAAAGCCAATGACTAGTCACAAGGTCTCAGAAAAGATAAAGAGTTAACGCTAACTATGCATGACTATGATTTTTGTAGGGTCGCGTGATCGCCGGATGGTAACTCAGGTTAGCCAAAGGAAGGAAAGTGTAATGTCGCCATATTTTGACATAAACCATGGGTTAGTGACAGAGGTCCATGACAAAGAGATCATATGTAGTCGCACAATTGCCTGATCCCAAAATCTAAAAATGGTGGCAATTTTTTATGTGACAGCATGAATCATTCGGTAACCAATCGCAGGCTTGTATTTTGATTGCTGTGCAAAAAGAGTAGCTGAGATGTAAGACAGTTAGCAAATCACAGTGTGACATGTCAGCTCTTTTGAATTTTTTAAGGTTGTTCCAAGGATTCACTTTTAAAAAATTGATTTCTTGTCAAGCTCATGGAATTAAGGCTAGGTTTTCATTCAAGTTCACAGTATGTCGAATTAAAGATAGAATTGATGTTTCCAAATTATGAGCTGCGTACTTTGAATGATGGCTATAAGGAGTTGATGGTGCATTCATTTTCATTAACCATGCTTTAAGATTTAAGAGCCCAAGTTGTTAAGTTTTCAGAGAGAAGAGACATTTTTCTTAGTTTGCAGTGTTTTCAGTGTTGATCAAAAGGTTCTAAGTTTCAGAAAATTGTGCACAAGATGGTCATCCAATCTCAGAAATAGATTTGTTTCAATATCAGTAAGGAGTAGGAGATTCAAGGTATTTCAAGTATGAGTGGGGCTGTGAGTGTTGCTTCAACAAGTGGAGGAAGTGAGGAAGTGCAAAATGGAAAGGTGAGTTTTTTTGATGAATTCCTCCGTCTCCTGCCTGGTTCAACATAGAACAAGAAGGCTAATGCTAATGTCCTCATTGATGAGTATAAAGACATTCAAGATGCTGTGACTCTAGGAACAATGATTTTTTCCCTCTTCAATTATTTTTAAAAGAATTCTGATAAACCCATCCCAGTCTCAAACCCTTGGACCTGTGGTTTAGCTAGGTTACTTGTTCATGATGTCTTCTTAGATGTAGATTTATTCTTAGACCTAGCCAATCACTATGATATTTTGTCTAAGACCATCAGGAGGGATGATGGCACTTCCCTATTAATTTTGAAAATAAATTCATTCATGCAAGCCTTCGGCTTATTCAGCACCATGTCTACCAAAATTGACATGACCAAGCAAAAATAGAGGCATACTAAGAAGCCTGGGATTGCTAGGGGCCAGTTGTTAAAACATATGTTAAAAGAAGTGAAAAAGTATTTAGATCCTATGTCCGGAGACTACCCATATTATTACAAGGATCTACATTTTTATATCAAGTATGCCTCATACACCCTGTGTAGAGTGTTGGAAATAGATGGTGATGCAGAAAATATTGATGCAGGGATTTTGATGATGGTATTGGACCTACATGACGTCTACTCTAACACCAGTTATGACTATATTCAGCACATCATAGATAAAATGCATGAGGGTTTCATTGCAACCCAGAAGAGAATGAAGAACCCAAAGGAGAAGGAGCCTAAATTTTTGCATTATTCAGTTCTTATGCATCTCCTTTTGTATTTCAATTTTGTCATCATGGATGTTAATAATTTAACTCCTCAGAGATTCTACCAATCAGCACCAAATCCTATCCAATTTTTGGTGAGGGTTTGGAATTACACTTCTAGGGAGTGTGACTACTGTGGCTTTCAGAATTGGATTGTGTATCCAATGGTACAGAGTTTGGGAACAAGAAGAACAAGAATCCCATTAAAGGTTATACAACTGCTTAGGCCCTGTGATTATATAGATAGCTGGCCTGGAAAGCATAATTGGGGTGACTTCTTTATGGAATAAAATTACACAGTCATTAGGGTATATGGGTGTATTCACCTGCCTCATTTATTACCATATTATGTGTCTGCAAGAGTGGCTACAATGGAATTCATATGGCAGTTGTTGTTAACAGATAATGAACACTTTACACCACACAAGAAGGGGACTATAACCCTTAGGCAATTCAAGATTTTCAACTTTACAATTGGCAAGGGTACCATTGATGCAGTAGGTCAATGGTTGGAAAAATACAGGATGGGGGTAGCCCCTTATAGATACATTGATCCAGAAGGTTTCATGGCAGAGGTTAGGAAATTGTATTCACCTACAATCCCCAATACAAATGTCCACTATGAGTGCATAGAAGAAGATGCAACAAGGAACATCTTAGATGAAGATGATATCTATACAAGAAGACTAAGAATCCAAGAGTTGCTAAATCTAGAGAAGCAAATAAAGAGAAATGGGTTGTCTTTTGGGGGTTTTTACCCTGACCTCCCATATTTTGATAGGATCAAAGCCATGATAGACAACTATTATGTGCTTATAGAGCAACTGGATATAGTGCTTGACAAGAAAGGTGCTCAGACACTTGATCATTCAGAGTCTGAATATGATAGTGGTAGTGATAGTGATTATGCATGTCCTACTATGTATCCTTCACCACAGCACGCATCACAGTAGGATATAGTTGAAATACCATAGTTGCAGGGAGCAGAGGGTTATATTATAGATTTGATAGTTGCTACCCAACCAGATGATGTAGAGGAACCTGCTTCAAAGAGGCAGAAATTGGAAGTAGGGTAGCCTTCAGTGGAAGGACAAAGTAAGAAAAAAGATAAGGCTAAGGCCTTAGTACCTGGTAGTAGGTTATATGATCAAAACCTAAGAAAGGCAATCAAGGAAGGCAAGACGCAACAGCCTAACCTAGATGACAATGTTGAGCTGCCACTTAAGGCTTGTGTTGATGAAAGATTGCTTCATCAACAAAAATTTCTAATTGATGACAGCTTTGTTAAAACAGAGGAGTTTAAATACTTCCTAAGATGGCATAAGACAGAGCAGATAAGATCTTAGTTGACAGTAGATGGGAAAGAGACAATAACAAATGAAGCTCTAGTGGCTTTACAGTCTTATGACCTAAAGAGTGAGGATATTTCACTCAAGGAAGCCAGGAAGATGGTGCTAGGTAGTGGAATACTGTTGGCTGAGGGATGAGATTTGGCATCTGCCTTCATCATTGACCAAATCAGAAAATAGCCAGATCTCAAAATGGATAGTGAGGTCCAGATGGGAGATGTAATAAAAGGATTTGGGTATATCCCAAAATACCAAGCTTTTGCAATGTGGAGCTTGAGCCCAAAAGACCAAAAGCCCCAACTGGTAAATATTCAAGAAAATATGGTGGGCAATCAAATGGTCTGGTCTGTACAGAATATAGGGGATTTGGAGATCTCCCAAATTATGACACATTGGGCTCACTTGAATGAAGACAAGACTAAGCAATTGTCTGAAAGCTGTAGCACATTGTTAGAAGAGACAAGTGCATTGTCTAAAGACAGGGAGATGTGCCACATACAATTGCACCAGCAGGATCAGGTAATCAAGAAATTACTAAAAGAGTTAGAAGAAAAACCTAAGGTGGTATATGTACCTGCACAACCACCACCAATGCAAATTGAAGATAAGCCTAAATCAGAGGAGGTTGTTGAATAGGAAACTAATGAAGAAAAGGGAAATGCAATTTCTCTAAAAGCATTGAAGGGTATACTACAACATAGAATTGAGATTCTAAAGGATAAAACTATTGTTGTACTCAATGCATACAATAAATTGTTGGCTTTGCATACTGAGGTAATGGGGTACCTTGCCATTCTAAACCATTACTTTACTAAGTGGTCAGCTAGGGTAAAGTTATTTGAAAAGTTAGCATCTTTGCAAGCCATAAGACCAGATTTTTCTGAAATAGTAACTGAAGTTGAAGATGAGATCAAAAGAGTCAATATTTCTCTCTCATTCTTTAAAGGCAAATTAAACCAGATAGAGGTTAAGCTAAGCCTCTTTTCAAATAATTTTAATAAGTTTATTCCTTCCTTAAGGGGAGATGATGATCAAGTAAAGGCTGGAGATGCCTGGAAGAATGAATTTGACAGCAAGATGCATGGTGATGAGGCATTTCTCTTGGGAGAAGATGTTGATATAGAAGGATTCAATAAAATATTGGATGAGGCTTTCAAAGAAGAGACTGACATCAACAAATTTCTGCTAGATATCAAAAATATCACTGATGCTAGATGGGATAGGCAAAAGGTGCAAGTACAGAGTACTCAAGACTTTAAGTGGCCATCGGATGATGAATTAAAAGCATGGGAGTTGATGACCACGCCCAAGAGAAAGAATCCAGCAGTAGAAGAAGAAATCTTGGACAAGGACTAAAGGTGAACACTTGGAACTGCACTATTCGAGATAAGAGGGATAGTTATTGCAAAAGGAGAATGTAGATGAGTATGCAAGCACAGCTATCTAGACTCAACATAAATACTACCAGCTACCATCTATACAAATCTGATTGCAGTCACCAGATCAAGAGAAGAACAAAGAATATCTGTTTCCATCTTTTGACTCGGTCGCTCCATCACTTCTTCTTTCTTTTGTTCCTTTATAGTTTAGGGTTAGGTTTTCTATGACCATCCTAAGCTTGTTGCATCCTTAAGGGATTCCAAGATGGTCATAAACCTATATATAGCAAAAGAGTTGTAATTGTAAAGGGTCTTGGAGGTTGGAATTTTTTGGAAAAGAGAAAAAATATGTTGTAGAATTCAGATGTTCTGAACTTCTGTCTATCTTTTGAAGTTGCAAGATCTTTCATGTATGGAAGCTGGATCATATAAATAAAATACGGTGCAATTTTACTCTCTTCAATTGCTATCTCTCTATTCTCTGTGTATGCTCTTTTATGTTTAGGTTTGTAAGGCATTCTGAAGCATTTTGGTTATTAGGTAACTATCTAATTGCTTGCAAGTTTCTTTTAAGGAAAGAACTAAGTTTTGTGAGTAGTTTCAGGGAGCATAATGGTTTTTTAAAAATTTGATACAATCTTTTAGAGGTAACAGGGTAATTTCTAAGGCAACTTATCTGAATTGCATGTGGGTTGTAAGGCAGCTTACTGTATTTTGTTTCTATGATATCTTAGTTCATTTGACTCTGTATCCCAAAGGATAGGCACTGGTCCAGAAATTAGTCTGATAATTCATTATCGTCCAAGTTATTTCAAGGTATCAAAACTAATTTAATCAAAATACTATTGTTACTAAGAACAGATAAGCTGAACTCAGTAAGGACCTATGTCAGCAGGACAGTGTCCATTTTACTGATTCCTTGGAGAGTGAATCATTAGGTTATCCCTCCTACAATAAAAGGAAGAAGGATGAAAATCCTTGTATCACTGGTTTTTGCTATATTTAAGACCATAAGTTTGTATGGTTAAATCTTACATCTGTTTATGCTTGGTCATTTGCAAGATGATTTATAAGTTGGTTTAACAAAGGTACATAGCAAATCATTGTCCACACTATAGCATACTGTGTAAACAGCAATCATAAGAGGTAAAACCTGCCTGAGTATATGTGGAGCTCAAAAACAAAGAAGGACCTTATCCAGTCCTTAGCAATTAGGCTTTTCTTGTTCCTGAATCAGTATTAGAAAGCATAGTATTCAAATAGACATTTCAAGCACTGTGGTTCATACAAGAAAAATCCCTAACAGGGTATAAGTGTTAGAATAGTCCCAAAGGATAACTGAGAGCGGGGGGGGGGGGGGGGANGGGGGGGGGTGAATTAGTTATCAGTAAATTTAGTTCTTTTTACTTCTTTAACTTTAGAATACAACCAAGTAAATGCTTAATTAGATAACATAGTACTTAACACACAATTTGATTATGGAGAAACCAAATGGTAAAAACCCTGGTGGGAATTAGCACCCATAATAAACTATACTTGTTTATAGTAATCCCTGTTAGAAAATATTTCAACCCTATTAGGAGTTGTACAATACAATGCAATAAGTATAGTGACCTGGTTAAGGGTTGGACACTGTTAGGAGTCTTTTACAAATAACCCTGTTAGGGGTGATGGACTCACTGTCCAAAAGCTCACTGCTTGATGGTAAAGGCTACAACCTTCTGTATAACAGATATGCACTATATTTGATGATGAATTGTAGAGTAGAGCTGCTATATTGATCAGTTCCAGTGTATTGCAATCTTTCACTTCTTCTTCACATAGACTCTTGATGAATGAACCAACTCTGATGATCTACTCTATACATCTTTCTTATCTTTTTGTATCATTCACACTTAGCGTGTCACCTTTGACTTGTTATAAGTATCTTTCTCATAGTATAAGATCATGGGACCTATAAGACAACTCTTCATAAAATCCTTGTTGGCTCTACTAAGTATGCAAGAATAATTACAACCACACAAGTATAAACCGAATAGACGCGATGCTTCACTAAGTCGGCCTCACCAATTTTACTCTAACTTTGCAATCTTCTTGAAACATGTTTGGCACCTTTGGATTAATATCATCATCTCATAACTAAACATGAATATACACACGTATATACAGAAGATAGGTGCAATTCAAGAAACATGTGATATACGTCAGCCCTAAACCGTTACACTTCCAGAACTGTAACTGCCAATAATAGAATTGTCATGCCCAAAAGTTGGGCAAAAACACACGAACAAAAAAATTTTAAATAACGCAAGAAACGGGATACTAAAACAATGACAATGGTAACACATGCACGCAAATCAAGGTAGTTGACCGAAAGTCAACTAGATTTGACCCAAAGTCAACTATACACTGAAAAGGTGAAAGGAACAACTAGGGTTCACTTAGACCCAAAGGAAGAGTCGCACATGCAAATCGAGATAGTTTGACTAAAAGTCAACTAGGGTTGACCAAAAGTCAACTATGACTTGAAATACGTGAGGAAGGGTCTCAAGGGTCTATTAAGCGCTATGAAATACAAGGGTGCGCAAAATGAGACAATCAACCAAAAAGTCAACCCATGTTGACCCAAAAGTCAACTGTCTCCAAAAGGCTCAAAACTGGAACCCCAGGTTCCAGAGGCTGAAAGGGGCACTGGGTTCCAATATCGAGGCCAACGGACAAAGTTTGAACCAGGTTTGACCGAAATTCAACCGTGTACGTCAACGGCCAAGGGTGTCAAAAAAGGCTAGAAATTAACCAAGAATGATTAGATTAAAAGTTTAAGCGAAAATAAGCTTAATTCCTAAACTCTTAAGCATTATAACTTTAATAAAAACAATTAAATTAAAACCCCTAAAAGAAACATTTATTTAATACTTCGAAAACTAAACTCATTAAAACTATCTAAAATTAAAATAAATCACAGTACGAATTGATTAGATAAACAAATCTACAATTTAATTAGTTAATGGAGCGATATACAATAAAGAAAAAAAACATCTAAATAATGAAGATTCTAATTATAGCAATAAAATATAACCAAAATATAATTTAATAACTAAACTAAAAATATTTCATATCTAAACAAGTCTATTGGAAAATTTAATTTAAAACACTTTATATCTAAAACAATCCTTTTTTTTTTAAAAAATTTATATATCAAATCTAATTTAGGAAATCAAAATAACTAAATCAAATCTAATTGTCTTAATAAAATATCCTAATTCTAAAAAAAACAACAAACCCCATAAAAATAAATATAATAAAACAATTTTTAAAACAATCCGCATGGAGGCAGAAGGGGCGGTGGTGGCCGCTGGGCGGCGGCACCACCAGCCGCGCGGGGGGGGAAGACAAACAGAGGCTAGGCAAAGCAGTGGTTGCCGCAAGCGGCGGCACCACCACCCGCCGTCGGCATTCAAAGCTACGGGGAGGGCAGATTAAGGGGGCGGCCGTCGCCGGGCAGCGGAGCCCCCCACTGTGGGTGGCCCGCGAGCCGCGCGGCCCCCATGCTGCGGACGGAGGGTTTTGGGGGAGGGGTTTCGACCCTCCCCAAACTAAAAAAAATCAAATGTTCAGACACAGCAACAAAATCCAACGCCATGCCCAACCGAAGCGCGAAAAAAAAATACATATAAAATTTATAATACTTTTTCTTTTGTTTAAAGTTTAGTCATACAAACAAAATAATACATATGTATATTTATATATATATGCATTCCCATATATATATATATATATATATATATATATATTTATGTATATATAAAAGAGGTATTTATAAAATATATTTGACTGGTGAAAAATCTCTGTATACTTCAAAACAGGGGGTACATGGAGATTTTTTTTTTTTAAAATTAAATATGCCAATGGGATCCATATTTTATTCTATAGACATTGGTGGAGTTAAATTAAAATAATCGAGTTTTTTTTTTGTTTTTTTTTTTAACTAATTTAAATTTCTATAAGTGTTTATAAAGATAACCCTCAAGAACACCAAAAAGAATTCTCAATCTAGATTAAATTATAAAGAATTCTAAACCTTACAAAATGATTTCCAACCTCCTTTCTTAATTTCAAGTTTAAAAACAAGGTTACACTTCCCCTTGGGTTCTTCATACTACAATAATGATAATAAAATTTCAAACAATATTAAGATACAAAATTTCTTAAAAGACCTTATACAACATTGCAACTATGAGATCCCTTTTTTTTAAAAAAATATAGGTTACAAAATGATAATATTTCCAGTCATACTTATTTCTCACATAAGGGCATCATGCATCTTCGATATCCATCAGGTACCTGAAAACAAGGTAGAATGAGGTTGACCATGGAGGCTCACCTCCCAACCTAGGCCTTTACAAGGCCACCCCTGAGCTTGGGGATCCAATCTGGAACGGGTCACAAACATAAACATCCAACAAATAGGAAGAAGAGAGACTCAAATACAAGAAAACTTTCCCAACATAGGATTGAACAAGAGGAAGTATCTCCAAGAGACATTCCAGAAATAGGGATAGTGGTAGACCTCACTGAAGGAGAAACCCAAGATCACAAATAATATACGCAAGCCTCACATGGACTTGCTAAGGATCATCTTTACAAGATGCTATCCTGAACAACCTCCTTATACCTCCTAAATGCCCTCAGGCCCATCTTGGCTTCATGGGTATCATTTTACCCCAAGTTTATCCCTCCACACATGGGAGACTCTACACTTAACAGGAATCATTTCCACTACCCCTCCAAAGCTACTCTGCCCTCCCAAGGGTGAGTGTACCTTGAAGACCCATTCAAAATTAAGCACAAAATAAGGACATTGAGAAACAAATAAATAATTTTTCAACAAAAAATAAAAGCTTCAAGAAAACCATAAACTCCATTAATGGAGTCCTTGAGCTCAAGAACACACATAACATAACAAAAACTTGAAAAGAATTCCAACCTTGATCCAAGCTATGGTGTAAAGAGGAATGGTGTTGAGCTATCCTTCCTAAGCTTCTTTCTCCAAAGGCTCCTTCAAACTGGATTCTGTCTCTAAGGGTAGAGAGTGGGTGA
>MU224737.1:8053999-8103680 GCA_018584345.1 Thuja plicata
TTATCATTTAGATTAATTTTCTTTCATGCATTGTTATCATATAGAGTAGATCTCATTTTCATGCATTCGAATCTCTTGTTTCATGGTGTACTTGCATAGGCACTAACTAGGTCAATCTGAGGGCCTCCATTTCAAACCTTAGCACTCCATGACTAGAGATCTATGGATCAATATTTGAGGCCTCATTCTTGAGAAACGTTGGATGGAATGATTCATAGAAGTGTGTCAATATTTATGCACACACATTTATCCTTTGATTGTAAGCTCTAATGTTCTCTTCAGGTAACATCTCAAGACTGTTGTATTTCTTCTTCCATGTCTTCCTGCATGCATTCTTTTCTTGAACATCTCCTTCTAACATGTCTTCTAAATACTTTCATATGGTATATGCTCTGTCAATTTTCTTGATTTCAAAAAATTCACTGTCAGATAAGGGGCTGATTAGGGCTTCTTTGGCAATTGCATTATGTGTGAATATATCCTTTTGTCTGTTAGTAGCATCATCCTTTGCAAGTTCTTTCAGAGATGGAATTACAACCTCTTGTGTGGTAATTTCAAAGATCTCAAAGCCAATACACTATAAGTGTGTTATCATTTTGTTTTATCAATCCAAATAATTTTCTCCATCAAACATAGGGCTTTCTTTTCTGAAGTAAGACATCTAATCTACCTTAAGCTATTAGGCTTCTTCTCCAAGGCACTTGGCTCTGATACCAATTGTTAGAATAGTCCCAAAGGATAACTGAGAGGGGGGAGGGGTGAATCAGCTATCAGTAACTTCAGTTCTTTTTACTTCTTTAACTTTAGAATACAACCAAGTAAATGCTTAATCAGATAACATAGTACTTAACACACAATTTGATTACAAGGAAACCAAATGGTAAAAACTCCAGTGGGAATTAGCACCCACAATAAACTGTACTTGTTTGTAGTAATCCTTGTTAGAAGATATTTCAACCCTATTAGGAGTTGTAAAATACAATGCAATAAGTATAGTGACCTGGTTAAGGGTTGGACCCTGTTAGGAGTCTTTTACAAATAACCCTGTTAGGGGTGATGGACTCACTGTCCAAAAGCTCACTGCTTGATGGTGAAGGCTATAACCTTCTGTATAACATATATGCACTATATCTGATGATGAACTATAGAGTAGACATGTTGTCTTGATCAGTTCCAGTGTATTGCAATCTTTCACTTCTTCTTCACATAGACTCTTGATGAATGAGCCAACTCTGATGAACTGCTCTATATATTTTTCTTATCTTTTCATATCATTCACACTTAGTGTGTCACCTTTGACTTGTTATAAGTATCTTCCTCATAGTATAAGATCATGGGACCTATAAGACAACTCTTTATAACATCCTTATCGGCTCTACTAAGCACGCAAGCATAATTACAACCGTGCAAGTATAAACTGAATAGACGCGATGCTTCACTAAGTCGGCCTCACCAATTTTACTCTAACTTTGTAATCTTCTTGAAACACGTTTGGCGCCTTTGGATTAATATCATCAGCTCATAAATAAACATGAATATACACATGCATATACAGAAGATAGGCGCAACTCAAGAAACATGTGATATACGTCGGCCCTAAACTGTTACACTTCCAAAACTGTTACTGCCAATAATAGAATTACATAACTTTACTGAAACATCATATATGGGTCTGCATGTATGAACATAACATAATAAACATGTCAACAACATGTATCTATCCACACAAGTCTTCATATCATCATTTGGATAAGTGCATACAGAATTACTACTGTGTATTATATGTTGTCATCAATGACAAACATACAATCAATCAACTGCTCAGAATCAAATCTCCAACAATAAGACTTTAATAGGTCTCTAGGTAAATCCCATAACTGGGTAGCATTTAACAATGCTTTTTGTAAGCTCTTAATTTGGCACTTTATTATTGCGGTGATAAGTTGTGGGTTCCATCCCCACCACAGTTTTTCCCTCTCACCAAGGGTTTTCTATGACACTAAAATATTGTGTTAAGTGTTTGAGTGTTTATGTTTTACATGTTTGTTAATTTGCAAGTTATCAGTTATCGGTTAATATTACAATAGTTATCAGTATAAGGAAGAATAGATATCAGTATTGGTAAACATAAGAGTATAATTTTGAGATTGATTAGGAAAAAGTGTGAATTGTTTGATGTACTAATTCACACCCCCCCCCTCTTAGTACCTAACCTAAATCTTTCCAATAGCTACCACCTTCATTTTCATCTTTTTTTCCTCCTTCCCAACTCCTAATTTCAATTTGGGCCTCTTCTAGTGAGAAGAGGATGCCTTGGGAATCCTTTTACCCGATGTTTGGCCCTAAATTTGACCTAGGGTTAATCTCTTGAGTTTAGTAGAATTTCTCCTATCTATGTTAGTGTAATAGCATAAATTTACACACTCATTTAGAATGACATTTTCACTCTTTTTCCTCTTTATCCCAGCACACAAAAATATATCACCATGCCATCCTTGTAACTCACCAACTCAGATTCCACACAATGAAGCCCTAACAGTCTTGGACATGTGTGCATTATGGAGACGTCCACACAACCTTCTCTCGTTCATGAATCTGCAGACATGCAGAGGACCATTTGAGCGTTATGAACTTGCCGCCTAATGAATGTAACACCTAGAATGATTATTGAAACTATATATATTCTATTTGAGCCATTCATTAACCATTTTCTTTCATACATTTGGTCTCTTTGGAATTCTCTCACTAGCTTCTTGATCGATTTGGCAAAATTCTTGGTTATCAATCTCAACTCTCACTTGTAGACTCCATCTTCTTGGCTATCATTTTATCACTCCATACACCTATTTTGCATAATCCTTGCAGGTTTTTCACCATTACTAAGTAGCTTCAAGATACCATCCTTGACTCTATCACTTGTATCTGGGCTCTCTACCTCAACTTGGAGATTCTTCTTTGTATCCTCATTGTGTCGTTGAGAATATCATTCATCTTGTCTTGTTTGTATTTCATTTCATTTTTCTTATATATCTTATTCATTTATATACCACCAATTTTCACATCGTGTCTAACAATTTTCTATAGAGGTGGAAACACTAAAGAGGGGTTTTGACATAGGCAAGCCTCTTTATGACACCAGCCATTTTCTTTCTTTTTGCATGTACAAGTTTTTCATTGCAAGTTCATGCACTCAAAGACTTCAATTGGACCACATTATCAACCATCAAAATAGGTGCTATCTCTCTATACCATCCTAAAAAGTAATAAATTACTCTATTCTCATTTTGACACCATTTTGAGCCCACTTCAGTGTGTCTCTTATGGTAGGACCTCATATTATACTTAAACATAATTAGTTCATATATAGGTCCTCCTTCTCCTTAAATTTTTCTTGAACTTGAGGTTTTTTATAATTTCTATGCATATTTTTCCCTCAATTAATAATTCATCTCCCTCTTAGGTCCTTTTACACGCATTTACATCTCAAAATTTTCCCTAATTTCCTAACAACTAAGGCTTTTAGATCTCCCTTCTAGCACACAACCCTAGGTCCCAAGATGGCTTTAACAAAGTTTTCCTAGACAATGTCGACTTGGGTTGGCTTTGTCCTAGACTAGGATGACTTAGGTCGGCCTTGTCCTATGAAATTTCCATTTATTGGTCTTCGGGCCCTATGCGAGGTTGTTTCTCCTAGGTGCTTAATTGGGGTTGGACTTGTAGAATTTGAGCCTTCAAATATCTATGAAAGGAGACCTCTTCCTCTCATTTTTAAATCATGAAATACATGCAAACATTATTGAGAAAAGTTATTCAAGAGATCCAAGTGAAATAAAACATCCATTTAAGGCATTCATCATCAAGCATTCAAGGAATTTTCCTTCCATAGATCTTTCTCTTATCCTCATTGGAGGCCACAAAAAAGAGTTTGACATTAAGGAAGGAGATCTACAATCATCCTGTTACAAGTGTGGTTTCCATTCCACCAAAACATTGACTTGTCAATGCTCGACACAACCACTAGACTTATATAATCCATAGGAGGTGGTTAAGACATGTCATGAATCCCGAGGGGAGTGCTGACTATTTTTCCAACTATATCCCCCTTAGCGTTACTCAAGGGGATTTGAACCTGTGACCAAGCTCTGATACCACTTGTTACAAGTGCAGTTGTCGTTGCACCAAAAGATCAACCTGCCAAAGCCCGATACAACCACTAGACTTATAGAATCCATAGGGGTAGTTAATATATGTCACAAATACTAAAGGGAGTACTAACTACTTTTCCAACACATCCATCAAGTCTTCTTCTTCTCTCTCCTCTTCAATTCATTATTGAGGTGAATTACAACATATTCTACATGATGTTTTGTCTTGCATGATTTCCTTTAGGTTTTTATGTTGTGTCAAAACTATTGCATCAACATTCTTGATCACATTCTAAGGACAAATGCATTTACATGGTATTTTATATTCCATTGTGCAGGAACATGTGGTAGAGTATCAGATCCAAAGTTTTAGAGTCTCAGATCTGGATTTTCAGTGTCTCAAAACTAGTGATAGGTCTGCTACAAATTTCATCAACTTTTGTGCCTCAAGGACAAGGTCAATTTTCTTCAAAAAGGCTGAATTGATTCTACATTGTCCTGAGGATCTAAAATTTTCACCTGGTTGGAAGACATAGGTACCAGGGTTCCAGATCTAGAATATTTTCTATTTCTAACAGGACAGTGATAGTCAACTCCCTATCTGAAGATTCAGCCTTCTCCTTCTCATTTCAAGCTGAATTCATTCTCCCTTAATAATTTATCAGTTTTACATATCATCCTTTACATCATCACAAAAGGAATCCACCAAAGAACCAATCCAACATTGTGTGTGGATCATGAATTTGCACCTTCTTTCCTTATTTGTGCAAATCAGATTCACCTTGTTGAGACTTTGGTATTCAAATGTATATTGAATTTGGTGGTCTACACTTGATCACCATTTCCCATAATACATTTTGGTGAACCTAACACATTATATCACTATTATGATTTTGTGTCTATATCTCCTTGTTTTCATCCATAGCTTTGTCACATTGTATGCATCTAGATATATAGGTTCATTATTACATTTTGTTGAACCCTCCACTTTCATGCATTATACTTTCTGATTTAGTAGTTAGATATTCTTTGTGTGATCTTTATTGTGTGCGTTGATTTATCTTTCTTTTGCATCATAGTAGATCCTATCTTTACCACATTCTTATTTTGAGATCTAGTTTTGTGTGGTTAACATGGAACCCTCTAAATTGGATTGGTGTGCAATTACTTATGTCATTACCTTTCTGCTTACCTCTCTTTATCAAACACATGGAGTGAATCAAAGCATGTTACATTTTGTTACACTTGTATTCCTTCATATTATTCTTGCATATAGAATAATGAGAGTAACACATATATCTCTTCATTTTAAAGCATATATCAAAAATGTTATCGATATTTAATGTGTGTTTCTTCTTGATTTAACTAAATGCATGCAATAGATAGACAATATAAGGGCCTTTGTTAAGGAATATAATGCTAATCTTACTAATCTTATTCCTCAAAAGCTAGCTCCTAGTCATCCTATGGAAACTAATATTTGTGATCATTATTAAAATATTTAAAACATTACTCATGATGTGGATGTTAGACATTTCCTTGATGATTTCTCTCCAAAAATAGAAAATAATCCTCCTCCTTCCCAACATAAAGATAGTAAGAATGATGGTGTTCCTAATTCTCTTTCTCCCAGTCATAAACATCAAGAATCTACATTACAACCTATCCAACATGATCAGGACTTAGTGATCATATCCCTAAAGCTATTAATCCTCCTCAATAATATCATGTTCCTCAAGCCAATATTGTCTCTCATCCACATCCACCTCTTCATGTTCTCTTTCCCAAACCATATAATGAACCTTCACCTTGTGATGATTTTGAAGCTTTGGCTAGAACAATCTATCTAGATATCAAATATCATTCTAGGATAATATTTCCTTATCGAATCTGTTACAACCCACATACTTACAATGGTAAATTTTCATGTTCCTTTCATTATTCTAATACACATTCTCTTTGTGATTGTGTTGGGTTTAGACAATTTTTTCAAGACTTAATCAATAGACGTTTACTTCTTTTAACACCAGATATCATACATTTTCTGCATATACCTTAGCCATCCACTTCTTATTATTTTTCTCTCCACTATACAATATTTCTTTTCATATTTCTTGTTGTGTAGGATATTTCTCCTTAATGAGATTAGTATCCTTCTTTTATAATCTTTTCCTTACTTGGAAGTGTACATCTTATATGTTATAGGTTGACCAATAAGTAGACATAAGGTGACATACTTCTTCTCCTTCTTTCCCTTTGATCTCCTTGGATTTTCTATTATCTTATGATGGTACATTATTTTTTGCACAAGATCATTTATTTCACGCAAGATATTAGCATCTTTTATTAACAATAATTTCATGCCTCAAAGGGCGTACCTTCCATTTAATAATCATTCTCATCATTTCTTCCTTGATGACTTGATTACTTTATATGTGATGTCCTTTGTAGCATGTATATGTTTGTTTTACATTAGAAGTTTTCTCTAAGTTGCAACATACTATGCTTTGAATGGTATATTTCTTAAGAAGTAACAATCATTAAGGGTGTATTATATATTTTGTCTTTCCTTCACACTTGGGGGCCAAGATTGCTTGTACATTCTTTTCTCTTTTTTCTAAGGATCTACTTTCCTTAGTAAAGTGGAATTTCTTTTTCATGTGACATTCCTTTTTATAATGAATTATTCATTTTTATTTGGGATTATCTCTTATACAAGAGGTGTGCATTCTTGATCACAGCCTCTTATTTATTTTCAAAACTATGTTCATTATAAACACATTCCCTTAACAGGTGTTGGGACTCAAAAATGTAACAAGGGTTTTTTAGTACCTTGTTAAGCTTTTGCATTTTGACCCCCTATAACTGGTTTTTGAGCCTATTTTCCCGGATGAAGTTTTTAGTTCTACCATGCATGTCACGTGTTGATCACTCTTTTTTTGACATATGAAGACATCCCAGGTCATCAGATTCAAGTTTTGAGTTAGTTCGTGACGTCTTGTTTTGAGCACTTCTCTAATTTTGCATTTGCCGCCTAAGTGTCATTTTATTGTAACAGGCATAATTTTTATTTGAATAACTTGTGTCCTTTTGAGTTTCATGGACCGCCACTTTGGAAACATTTAAAATGTATATTAGAGATCCTATTTTTTAAAACCAAATCTGTATCAAGTCCATTTGATAGGTTTTCAGATCCCCCAAAGTTGGTTGTCCAGAATTGTCTTGTTTCTCTATTTTGCCCAGAATTCCAATTGCCCTACTTTGAGGTCCTGCAAGTTATACCCCGGTTAAATATATTGAAGAATTCAAAGTTTCCCTACATTATAAACCTATAAGTGAACTTCTCTGAATATTTCTACGCTTTGGTCAATTTGTTTGACAACTTTGCCCAGTTGATTCTAAATCAGATTTCTGCATTTTTACTGAGTTTAAGTTCAGAAAGTTGTGAAGTGATGACATTGCAGATTTATGCCAACTGATCAGTGGATCATTAGGGTGAGATAATTGAATTTTTGCATTCCTTGTATGAAATTGAACCTATGTTCTAGGTATCAGACTTTAAGAGTATTTTCTATTAGGTTTATGGAATCAAAATCTGAAGCAGTTTATGTAGATTACCAGTGCTAAACATAGAAAATATTGCAGAGTTGTTATTTTCAGAAGATTGTATCTTCATATTAGATGGTTTTCTTAAGATGCCATTTTTGGATATGCTCTCCTTGCATATAAGTGTATTACCTAGATCGATGGTTGACTCTCAAGATGTGGTTTGATAACTTTGTAGAAGTGATTTTGAGGGTGGTTTTCATGTATTTTGACAAGTGCATTTGCAGATTTGAGAAAGTGGTCAACTTGGGAGATTAAAATATCTCGCCTTAGGAAGTTTCATGAAAGTATGTTTTTACAGTGCTATTAAACATAAAAGACTTCATGTCTTCTAGATTTGAGAGCTTTGGGAGGTCTTCTAATCAATATTTGAAGCTGGCTCCAGAGGCTAGATGTTATGAGTAAGTTTAGTTTGTACAAATGTCAAAAGTGATTGTAAAGTCTACCAGCTCGATGCTTTATGGTCAGATTGCACAATGGTTTATACTTAGAGTGTGGAGGCAAGTCTAAGGAATGTTTGAGGCACATGTAAGAACCTAAGGGATGTTTCAAAGGATTGTGTTTGACTGGCATAACATCATCAAATATATACACAAAATGAATTTACAAATAAGGTTTTTAAACCTTTGAATATGAACAAATGCAATTTGAATGCAAGTGAGGAAGAATAAATGAGCTATGCGAAGTGTTTAACACTTTGCCTCAAAGAAATTTAAGTACAATGGCGAGTCACTTGAAATGCTAATATGGGGAATGGAGAACAAATTCTGCATAGTATTGAAGGCCGAGTATTTAAAACATTTAAAGATCCAAGCCAATGCAATTGGAAGGTGTAAAATAAAAACACAACAACCTTTGCTATTATCCTTGCTTCTTGTGCGAGCCAAGGAAGAAGATTTGATTGCTGCTAAATGCATATAGAGGAAATTTTATTCTTTTACCCGACTACCTCAAATATATGATATCATATAGAATACTGTAATTGGAGTATTTGTGCACAATAAATTTATTAACAATTTCAAAGCCAATAGCCTACACAAGGTATGCAAGATACAAAAATCTCAAAGAAAATACTGATTTGACAGTTGTAAGTAACCAAAGGAGACAATTTTGTGTAAGGTTAGTAAAATGCAAGTAATTCATTAATAAGGAGGCTGCACATCAAGTGATATAGGGTTTCACTATGCCCCAAGCACATTGCAAATATAGTTTACAGTTGCAAACTGAAGAATGCCAGCGTAATACAAAGGAGACCAGTGATAGAAGGCTGTGCAGTTCAATAATGCAGAGGAGGTGTTGCATTTAAATTTTATGCAAAGTGCAATGTGGAAAAGTGCTTGTATGTGGCCTATGCAAATTAAAAAGGATGCCCACACAACATTAAAAGTGGGCATTTGAAACTTTTAAAAATAGAAAAGATGGGGAGCATCCTGCATTATGCAATGCGAAAGATTCAAGAAAATTAGAGAAAACCAAAGCCATTGTTTTGAATCCAAGACCTTGCGCAATGTGAAGGGGCTGCGAAACCCAAACAAAGCTAAGACAGTGTAAACTGACAATGTTTAAAAGGAAGTGGCTACACTGAAGCTTGGATCAGACAAGAACCTGCACAAGCTAGCATTGGAGGAGGTAAAAGTAAAAGTGCATTATCCCACATGCATAGTGGGGTGAATTTTAAATGGTTTTTATATGAAAACACTTGCATACATGTTTGAATAAGAAGCCAAGAGGCCCATTGGCGGCACCTTGGCTAGAAGAATGAATGAGCTCATGGGCCCGACAATTTTGAACATAGAATTCATAATGAGCTTTAAAACTTGAGAACTTTAGTCCCACATTGGTGGTGGTAAGAAAAGTTAGAATGTATAAGAGAAAAAGGCCAAACATTATATAATGTGAAGGTGAGTTGGAGGCTCTACACATGTGTGCAAGCGGTACATTTGGAAGCATACCCACATGACCGAGTTGAAATTTTGACAATGAGATGGCGGACAGGTGGCGTGCAAATGGTGTTGAACGGATGGTCACATGGCAGACACATGGCGGCAGTGCATGAAGTCTCGAGATGTAACCATGGTCAAGGAAAACCTTTAGAGATTCAGAGATAACCTCTAGGCTAACCACACGCCAGATCTCCATATGCTAGTGGTTAGTGGTGAAACCTTTAGAGATTCAGAGACAAATTGTCAACTAATTGCGTGCTAGGTCGTGTGATGTTATTAGTTAACCACTAGATATTGTGAGATCATGCACAGGAGTTAGTAAGTTGTTGCGCCAAGTGTTCCAGTCCAAATAGTTAAGTGTTAAACCTTTGGAGATTAAGGCCCAGCTGTCAGATGGAGATAATGTCTAAGGGCTTACGTTTAATCTCGAAGTAAACCCATGGTTAAGGAATTGTTTCAGAGATTCAGAGATACATTGTGCAAGATAACCATGGTTAGAGCGTGGTTAAGGAAGGGTTGAGTTAAGTCTAATCAAAGACTTAGAGACTGAGGGTTATCTCCAGGTCTCTAAGTAAACTCGCGGTTAAGGAAATCTTTCAGAGATCTAGAGACTAGTGTATCTCCAAGTCTCCAAGTGAACTAGGTTTAGAGGCAGAGTTTTCAGGCCATTTAAGAGAAGCCAAATAGTGCATGACAAATGGCACAATTTGGTGCATTATGGGCATAAAATACATAATAGATAATTTCAAAGGCAGGAAAAGAATGTGTAGACTTTAAAGATAAAAGGAATTAAAAGATATAGTTTGTGCATAAAAAACCAAAGGGAAAATAAAAAGATTTGCAGAAAAGATATAAAATGCAAAGGTTAAAATAATGTTAAAACATTAGGGCATAATCTTTTTTATATAGTCTGGTGAAATATATTTTATTTCATAAGACTTGGAAATATGCATTCACAAAAGATTTTCTCAGAGGATGAAAATTAAATTTTAGAGGCGAATCGAATCAGATTTGGAGGAGATTTTCAGAGGATAAAAGAAGACTTTGAACAGACAAATGAAATAAGATATTTGCAGAGAATGATTAGATTTGGAGGATATTTTCTCAGAGAATGAAGTCAGATCTTGGAAAGAGACTAGTAAAATCATATTTTGAAGTGTCCGATGGAGATTAGATTTCTTTGGAGAAAGAAGGATAAGTGCAAATCAAATTTTCAAGGAGGACAAGTGTGAATTAGACATAATTTTAGGGTTTCCTTCTTCTATTTATATCCCTCTTTTCTTAGTTTTAGGGGTTCCTATTGCCTGCTCTATTTTGGGGGTTTTAGACTCTGTTCAGTTTCTCTCAAAAGTCCAGAGCAGGTTCCAAGTGTGGACTTTTGTTAACATTTTTACATCTTCTATTCATATAAGGTGTTCTTGTTTCCTTTCTATTTCAAGGAAGAACATCATTGTAATAGCTTGTTCATGAATGAAATTCAACATTGTTGTTCTATTATCAAGATGTCTCTATTATGTTTCTGAATCATATAAACTAGAACATCCAGGCTATTTTATTTTTTTCTCTTGTTGCTTAGCAATAGAGTCATTTAAGGAATGACTGTTATTTAAGATTTGTCTTCAAATGTGCATGAGTTGGAATATCAAGGGTATGCCAGACTTATCTTTTAGTAAATGTTGATTAATGACCTATTTATTCCAAGGTCTCTTCTAAGGGGAGGGTTAAATTCTTTGAGTATGGAGTTTCATATTTGAATACACAGGTGGATTCACAAGTATAACTTGATTGATAGGGTATTTTTTACGTACGACATATAGACATATCTATCATGCCCAAAAGTTGGGCAAAAACACACAAACAAAAATTTTCAAAACTCACTAAAAGGAATGGTTATGCTAGCTCAAAGCTATAGCAAGTGCACACAAAATGGTACATAGGTAATACAACACCCAGCAAGCTTGAACTAAGTAGGATAGCTCTAAGTACTATCCTATAGGGATCCCCAAACTAGATACCTTGATCAGCATGCAAATCGAGAGAGTTGATCAAAAGTCAATTGTAGTCCAAAATGCGTGAAGGGAAGATACTAGGGCTTGCTAAACTCATAGGAAGGCTAAGGTGCAAAAATCGAGATAGTTGACCAAAAAGTCAACCCTAGTTGACCAAAAAGTCAACCATCTCTGAAAAGCTCTAAACTAGAAAATTAGGGAACACCTAGTTTGAATATTGAGACGAATGGTCAAGGGATGACCATGGTTGACCAAAAGTCAACTGTTCTCGATGTTGGTCAAGGGCGTCAAAAATTCCCTAGGAAAAGGGTCGACGTGATGGTGAGGGGTTCTCTATGACGCCAATCGATAATTAACGTCTAACAGTGTTTAAAAATTTAATTTATTGATATAAAATATACTCTTATAACATTATGACTTCAATAAGAAGAAATTTAATTTAATCCTCTTTATTTATGAATTAATATACTATGCAATATTAAATTTCTTAGAACGAAATTTGATTAGAAATAATATAGTAACCTTAATAAAATCAGCTATATTTGTTTTATTAAAAGAAGAATATGCATTAGCTATAATTCTTACTTTATCATTTAAATAAATTAGATCCACTAAATTAAATAGGATTCAATCTAATTTAGGCCATAAAAAAAACAATGTTTAAAAATCTTAATCCAATAATAATAATCTAATTTAATAATATTAATTCTAATTTAATAACAATTCTATCTATACCAATTACTAAATTATTAAAACTTTAAACTTACTTTAATAACCTAATCTATAAGCTAAATTAAATATAAATTTATTTCTAATAAAAACAAAATTTAAAACATTATTTAATCTAATTTAAATAAATATAATTTAATAATGTTAATTCCCTCAGAAATCAAACCTATTTAAAATTAGACTAACATCATATGATAAAATTTTGTTTCTATCATAAAAGAAAAGAATACTCTTAAATAAGACTATCTAACATTAACTCTAAAATCCTTATCACTCTATTATTTTGCAAAATCTATGGAGGGATACAGGCCTATGAACCCTAGTAATAATTGTATCCATGCCATCATCATCCAAACATTTGATCCTCTTCTTATGACAATCTATCTTGGCTCTGTGGGCACTTAGCCAATCCATGCCAAGAACTAGACCGTAAGATCCAAGGGCAGTAACTCTGAGATCTGCTATGGTGGTCATCCCACCAATCTAGATCAGACAATCTCTCACCATCAAGGTTACAGAAACTCTAGCTCCTGAAGCTAACTCTACTTCCCATCTAACCTCTTGTCTAGCTGCCACTAGCCCGCAACGCTCCACAATCGATGGAGAAACAAAGGAGTTAGTGGCTCCTGTATCAAAATGAATAGTAACATCACTACCTCTAATCTTACCTAAATCCTCAATAAAGGTAGCCTGGTGGTCTGCCTGGCGATTGTCCACTACTATAAAAACCATGTGAGATTTCCCCCTGTCCCCTACTGTCAGTTCTGAAACCATTGTACACTGACTACCACCCTATGGGCACTCTCTCGCTAAGTGCCCCATGGCACCACATGTGTAACATGGCCCCAGTGAATGAACTTGAACACCAAGAGGCCTAGAATACTGAGATCCTTCAGTCCTAGATGAACCAATATAACCACCCCTAGAGGACTGCTGAGTCCATGCTGGAGGGGTATATGGTGCCTGAGATCTTTGGTCTTTCTTAGGACCTTGAGACTGCCACTATTTGGACTTAGAGCCCTGCTGAACCTGAGGTGCCCTCTGAAGTTGGTTCTACTGTGACTATTGTGGCTGCTATTGTTGTTGTTGCTGCTACTGTGGGGCCCTAAATGTCCCTGAAGAGTTCCTCTGATTCCCTTTCCATGTGTTTTTCTGATATCCAGAGGCCTGAGATGAGGTGTTGTGGTTTTGTGACCTATACCTATAATCCTGTGGGCCCTGGACTATCTCTTGAGCCACCAAGGCCCTGCCCAGTGTGAACCTTAAGTTCCCTGAGGGTACCATGCATACCCTATCTAAAATTATAGTATTTAATCCCTTGATTAACCTGTTCACTTGTAGCTTCTCATCTCCCATGTATTCAACATAGGGTAGAAAGTTGAGAAACCTGCCCTCATACTGGGCTACTGTAAGACCCCGTTGCCAGAGGTCATGGAACTCATCTATACAGTGTTGTCTGAACTATTTTGAAATATACTGCTCTCTGAAGAGCTCAAGGAAAGCTCCCTAAGTGAGGATATTAATTTTAATGAGTCCCCTCGTCTCCTCATGCCTCCACCAAGTGGATGCCCTATCTCTAAGCAAGAGAATTGTGAACCGTGCCTTAAGGTTGCTACCATAGTTTCGCAACCCAAAGCACCTATCCAGGCTTAAAAGCCAAGCCTCAAATCCTGCCCCATCTATTTCTCCTGTGAAGGGAGGCGGTTTAAGCCTCATCAACTATGTGATGTAATTCCTGATATCGGGGAGTGCTCTATCGAGCCTCTGTGCACCTCCCCTAGGAATACCATCTGGTACTACAATTGACTCCTCTTCCTGGTCTGCCTAATTCCTTCCTGCTCTAGGAGGTGGGCTCCTACTTCTCTCTCTTTCATGATTAACAGGTGGCATGCAGTCTAGAATGAGTCCAGCTAGGTTCTTAAAAGCTAGCAATAAAGCTGCATTAGGATTAGGAGGGGGTTAGGGAGGTGGGCTCTGATCCCTCCTATGATCCTCTATGTCAGGTCATACCTCTACACATGCCGCAGGGGCACGTCGCTGACCACGCCCTTGCTAATGGGCTTGACGAGTGACAGGTGGCATCCTACACATGCAAGACAAATTTAGTGATAACATAGTGGGTTAGGTTCCCAATGTTGCTAAACATGGCTCTGATACCAAAATGTCATGCCCAAAAGTTGGGCAAAAACACACGAACAAGAATTTTTAAAACACACTAAAGAGGATAACAGAACTACCTCAAAGGTAACAAGTGTATGCAAAACGGTGCAAGGGGAAAACAAAAACTAGAAAGGTTACAAAGGGAGGAATAGCTTTCAGGGCTATCCTAAAGGGTTCCTAAAGCTACAAACTTGATCAGCATGCAAATCGAGATAGTTGACTTAAAGTCAACTATACTCTGAAATGCATGAAAGGTAAATACTAGGGTCTACCAAACCCTAAGGAAGGCTCTTACTCACAAATCAAGTCAGTTGGCCCAAAAGTCAACCAGAGTTGACCAAAAAGTCAACTATCACCGATTGGTGTGAAACTGAAACCTAAAGGTCTAGAGGGTACCAGGTACACCTAGTTCAAAATTTGAGGTGAACAGTCAAGGTTTGACCAGGGTTGACCAAAAGTCAACTATGTACAAATCTGGTCAAGGGGGGAAATAACTATGTCTAAACAATTAACTTTAAAAGAATAATTAAATTGAATATTTGACGTTTTAAACCCCCACATAGAATTATTAAATATAATATTCTCTATTCTAAATTTCAACTACTCAATATAAAATCTATTTTAAAACATTAAAAAAAAACACTATCATATCTAATATTTTGACAAATATAAATTTAACCCCTTTTTTTTTAAAACATTATTTAAATCATTATTAAAAAGAATCTTTAATCCATAATCCTAATTGATTTAAAATAATCCATCTAAAAATAATAATAGGATTTAAATCTCATTTTACTACAATAATTTTAACTCTTATGAATTAAATCCATTCCTAAAATAAATCCCTAACAAATAATTATAAATCTAAAAATCTTAATTGACTCTCATTCCTATGATAAAAATTCATTATGCAATATTTAATTGATAAAAGAAAACTTAAAATAAAATTTAAACATTCAGATCTTATTTGAGATCTGATTTCATTCCTAAAATTTAAAACATAAAATAAATATAATAAAATAAAATCCCTAACTATAAACTATCCTACATCCAACTTATTAAACCCTAAACATCCTTAAGGAGGCGGTAGTTTAGAGGAGGAAACTATTCCCACAGGGGGGTGGCGCTAATGCCAGCCGAGCAGCGGATGATGGGGAGGGCGGCGAAGGGAAGTAAAACGGACGACGGAAGAAGTAGTGGAGAGCCGGTGGCCGCAGTGCCTCTCCCACTGTGAAGGCACAGTGGGCGACCCGCTAGCCACGCGGCTCGACCCATGGAGGGACGGTCTACGGTGGTGGCTGGGGAGAGGTCGGCCCTCCCCGCCCCACTCTAACACAGAGGGGGCTACGGGGTAGGGTCTCGGCCCTCCTCGTCGACCCCAACAAAAAAAAAATGCAGGGCCCAAAAATGAAAATAATAGTCCGCGCGGATTAAAACGAAGTTTCATTTTAGATTTTTTTTCTTATTATATTGCTTGCTATTAAACATATTATAATGTTAACATAGTTACATGTATTTAGTTATATAAAATAAATATCATTAGCTAGGAAAACAAAACAAAAAGGGGGGTAAAAATTTTAATATTTTAACTGGTAAGAAATGACTGTATTTCCCAAAATAGTGGGTATTAGGATGCATATTTTTTTTAATTTAAACATATGGTTGTGATCTATAATTTATTCTGTAAACAATGGTGGAAGAAAATTATAGTTTAGAGTATATAATTAAATTTGCAAAATCTCATAAATTTTCTAAGTGCAGAAATTTCCATTTTTTTTTTTGAATATCACATAAAGTCATAAGTAAAAAAAAGACTACTATATCCTTGATTCATAGGGCAAAATGAGAAAATTAATCTATTTCATCAATAGAGTATAAATCCTAATATTTATAAATTAATTCCACTAAAATGTCCATTTATTTCTCTATGGGCAAATTTAGTGTGATGTTGTTTCTTTTTGAAACTTGAATAATTTGAATAAAGAAATCTATTTATTGCTACTATCAAAGCACAAGTTTCATTCAAAGGGAGATAGTAAACATTCATAGGCATAAAATTTACAAATCTCTTTCATTTTATTAACTAGGGTATGATCATAAATCTCCACAGAATTCCAATATAATAAATATGGGTAAAGAGATTTACAAGAGTTTATGTTCTATATTTCCTTAAGATTTTAATGCAGACTAGAAAACCTGAAATACTAAAACACCATAGGATTACATATCTCCTGAATGATCCTTTTACAAAACTTGCAATAATGATAAATACTAAAACACCCAAGGTTACAATGCTTATAAAACAATAGTGCCCATCTTCCACATAAGGGTAAATCACAATCTTCAATACTCCACCAGGACTTGAAAAATAAGACGAGGTTGACCATGGAGGCTCACCTCCCAACCTAGGCCTTTACAAGGCCACCCCCAAGCTTGTGGATCCAAACTGGAATAGGATACATATAGACAACACAACATGAAGACAAGCAAATAGAAAATTTACATACTCTAGAAAGCTTCCCAACACAAGGATGAACAAATGGATAGGTCTCCAAGAGACCTTCCAGAGTAGGGGTAGTGGTAGACCTCACTGTAGGAGAAATCCAAAAATAAATATAGAACACACAAGCCTCACATGGACTTGAATAGGACCATTTTCACAAGATGCAGTCCTGAATAACCTCCTTATGCCTCCTAGGTACCCTCGGGTCCTTCTTGGCATCATGAGTATCATGTTACCCCAAACTTTTCCCTCCACACATGGAAGACTCTACACTAAAAAGAATCATTTCCATCTACCCCTCCAAGGTAACTCTACCCTCTCAAGGGTGGGTGTTCCTTGAAGACCCATTCAAAATTAATCACAAAATAAAGACATTGAGAAACAAATATTTAAATTTCAAAACTAAAAATAAAGCTTCAAAACACATAAGACTCCATTAATGGAGTCCTTGAGCTCAAGAACACATAAGAACAAAATTTAACTTTACTTTAAAGAGATCCAACCTTAATCCAAAGCTAAGGTGAGAAGAGGAATGGTGTTAAGCTATCCTTCCTAAGCTCCTTCTCCAAAAGCTCCTTCAAACTGAATTCTGTCTCTAAGGGTAGAGAGTGGGTGAACACTCAACTCATCCTAAAACCTTCCCTAAATAGGAAAACCTCCAACAAGAGAAAGGATTAACCAAAAGGTGAGGTAACTCTAAGCAACCCTTAACTAATCCACTTGCCTAACTCTCCAAGGGTGAAGTCAAAAGAAACTTGGGTAGAAGAGAGAGTGAGGTTAACCAAAGTCACACTCCTCTTCAAAATTCGCTCAAGACTAAAAATGACACTTAAAGAGAGAAATAAAAGATTTTAGGGGCTCATTAATGATAGAAAATGACCCCTAACCCATAGGGTACCAAGTTGGGTGACTAAAACTGACCCCGGTTACCCCTTGGGAGCCCAAAAGACCTCCTAAAACTAACCGTGAAGTTAACCTACAGATTTCTAAGTCTAGAAGACTTCTAGAAACTTTTTACCCTAGGGTAAGCTTGGGTAGTACTCCAAGATAGCCTTAGTTAACCCTTAACTAACCTTTGTTCCCTTTACTAGCCATGTCAACAATTATATTACAACAATTGCCAAACTTGGCACATTAAATTAAAACAAATGACATGACTTATTCACATAAATATTTACTAATTTAATGACACACATGCAAACCATGTTTACAAAATAATCACATAACAATGAGGTCCATGTCTCTTTATATAGACATGACCTTGGAAAGCATGGGTATTTACATAGGTTCCAGTACTGGGTCCCCGATATAGATCCATGGTCAACTTTTCCTGCACACTCAATGCATACATCAGTAGATCCAAAATGACATGATATGAAACATAACACGACATCAATGATATACATACATATAAAACACATTTTCATTAGAACTGAAATAACCTAGCATCGATTTCCCAAACCAAATTCATCATATTATATTCATATATTTAAATCCATATAAGACATCAACATAAGCTGAAACTAAATTAGAACATAAAGCATCTCAAAAGTACCTTGATTACAAAATTAGGTGTTGAATATATAACACAGGATTTCACCGATCCTCAAATGTATAAAAAGTCTCTGATAGTTAAATTATGTCAAAGCATAAACTACTAAAATCATGAGAATAATATAGTAAAACTATAACAGTCTAATGTAGGTCTCACATCCACCCCCTCTAGGCATGAACTTCCTCCTGGAGTTCATCGAAGAGGTGAGGGTATTATGATCTCATCTATGTTGTGTCCTCCCAAGAGGCTATAACCTCATCATAGCAATCCCACTGGACCCTAACCTGGTCCAGCTCTCTGCCTCGAAGACCCAATGTCTGTCGAGCCAATATATGAATTGGCTCCAAAGCCAGCTGCTCGTCTGACTCCACCTGTAAGGCATCCCAATATATCACATGAGACTCATCATAAAAATACTTCCTTAGAACTGAAACATGAAACACATCATGGATGTGTGAAAGGCTAGGTGGCAACACTAAATGGTAAGCAATTGGTCCTATCCTCTCAAGGATCTCAAAAGATCCAACAAAATGGGGTGCTAGCTTAGAGCCCTTTTCGAAACAGATTGGACTCTTATGTGGTCGCACTCTTAAGAAGACTCTATCTCCAACTAGATAGGCTTAGTCAATCCTCTTTGCATCTGCATACTTCTTCTACCTATCTTGAGCTTCCTCAAGTTGCTACCTAATCAAAGTCACCTGCTGCTCCATATCTCTGACTAGCTCAGGACCAATGGAAACTCTATCCTCAATCATATCCCAACTAAGTGGGGTCCTGCATGGTCTACCATAAAGAGCCTGATAGGGAGGCATACCCAAGGAAGTTAGGTGCCCATTGTTATAGGAAAACTCCACTAGGTGTAGGTATTCTTCCCACCAGGTCTGATGGTCCATGACATACATACGAAGCATGTCCTCCAGTACTTGATTGACCCTTTCAGTCTGACCATCTGTCTCAGGATGATAAGCCATACTGAAGTTGAGTCTGATACCCATAGCTACCTGAAGTTCTCTCCAAAAGGATGATGTGAAGAGAGAATCTCTATCTGAGATTATCTTATGAGGTACGCCATGCAGTCTGACTATATATCGCAAGAACACTTGTGCTACTGCTGGTGCGGTAAAGGTAGTATGCACGCATGAGAAGTGAGCCACCTTAGTCAAATTTTTGACTGTCACCATGATAGCATCATGATGATAAGAAGATATAGGAAGGCCTACAATGAAATCCATAGATATGGTGTCCCATTTCCACACTGGTATCTCATGAGGTTGAAGGAGACCACCTGGATGACGATGTTCTGCCATTACCCTCTAGCACTCTAGGCATCTAGCTACCATCTCTGCAATCTGCAACCTCATGCCTAGCCAATGATATAGTTGCCTCAAGTCGGCATGCATCTTCTTAACTCTAGGATGTGCTGCATAAGGAGCCCTATGAGCCTCAAGCATCACAAACTCATGCAATCCTCTAGAAGAAGGTATATAGATACGTCCTCTATGACGCAATAGTCCATCGGACTCCAAGGCATACTCTGAAAACTTTCCCTCAAGGGGTCTCTGAGATCAAATCAACTCACAAACTTATACGTACATCTCATCCTCTTGCAAGTGATGAAGGATGTGATCTCTCAAATCCATGCCAGTACACATAGAAGAAAGCTTGTGTCGTCTCCTACTCAAGGCATCTGTGACCACATTCTCTTTTCCTTTGATGTAATGGACATCAAAATCATATTCACATAAGAACTCCATCCATCTCCAATACCTAGTATTAAGGTTTGGCTAAGTGAAGATGTACTGAAGACTCTGATGGTTTGAATGAATTTTGAACCAATGTCCTAAGAGAAAATGTCACCATTTGACTAAAGCATGCACCACTACTGTGAGCTCCAGGTCATGGGTAGGGTATTTGAGCTCGTGAGTCTTTAGTTTCCTACACTCGTAGGCTATAGCTCGCCCACCTTGCATAAGGACTTCTCCCAAACCATCCAAGGAAGTTTCTATGAATATCATAAAGTCTATAGAAGGCTCTGGTATAGCTTGAATGGGTGCACTGGTAAGTGCTCTCTTGAGCTCCTGAAAATCCTTATCACACTTCTCAGTCCACTCAAACTTCTTTCCCTTTCACTGAAGAGAGGTAATGGGGTGTGCTACCCAAGACAAACCATTAACAAACCGCCTGTAGTAACTGGCTAAACCCATGAAACTCCTAACGTTGGTCACAGTGGTAGGTGCTGGCCAATCCATAATGGCATCAATCTTTGATGGATCTACTAAGATCCCATCACCTGAAATAACATGGCCAAGGTACTTGACCTCTGCTCTGAAGAAAGCACACTTCGCCAAGCTACCATACAACTGATTGTCTCTAAGACACTGCAAAACTTGCCTCAAGTGTTCCTCATGATCTCTCTCATCCTTGGAATATATCAAGATGTCATCTAGAAACATCACTACAAACTTGTCAAGGAAGGTTTGGAATACCCTATTCATAAGGCTTATGAACATGGCTAGAGCATTCGTAAGACCAAATGGAACCACTATGAACTCGTCGTGGCCATATCTAGTGTGAAATGCGGTCTTGTGAATATCACTATCCACAATCCTTAACTGATGGTAACCCAATTTGAGGTCTATCTTAGAGAATACTCGGGCACCCTGCAACTAATCAAACAAGTCATCAATCCTAGGAAGTGGATACCGATTCTTGATGGTCACCTTGTTCAACTGTCGATAATCCATGCACCACCTAAGCGATCCATCTTTCTTCTTTACGAAGATAACAGGTGCACCCCAAGGAGAAACACTAGGACATATGTGTCCTTTCTCTAATAGTTCCTCAAGTTATATCTTGAGCTCATTAAGCTCATTGGTGGTCATCCTATAAGGTGCTCTAGAAACTGACTCATCTCTTGGTACAAGATCAATGTAAAATTCTACTACCCTATAAGGAAGCATACCAGGTAGCTCTGATGAAAACACATCTACAAACTCTTGAAGAATGGGGAAGTCATCAAGAGAAGTTTCCTTCTCTATCTCTTCTTCCCTATCACTTATGGTGATGGCGTACAACTGACATTCCTTCTGCATGCATCGCTTAAGCTACATAGCGGATATCACATGGAGGGATACAGGCCTATGAACCCTAGTAATAACTATATTTGTGCCATCATCATCCAAACATTTTATCCTCCTCTTACGACAATCTAGCTTGCCTCTATGGGCACTTAGCCAATCCATGCCAAGAACTAGACCGTAAGATCCAAGGGGAGTAACTTTGAGATCTGCTATGGTGGTCATCCCACCAATCTAGAATGGACAATCTCTAACCATTGAGGTTATAGAAAATCTAGCTCCTGAAGCTAACTCTACTTCCCATCTAACCTCTTGTCTAGCTGCCACTAGCCTGCAATGCTCGAGAACTGATGGAGAAACAAAGGAGTTAGTGGCTCCTATATCAAAAAGAATAGTAACATCACTACCTCTGATCTTACCTGAAACCTCAATAATGGTATTCTGGTGCTCCGCCTAGCGATTGTCCACTGCTGCAAAAACCATGTGGGATTTCCCCCTATCCCCTACTATCAGTTCTGAAACCATTGTACGGTGACTACCACCCTATGGGAACTCTCTAGCTAAGTGCCCCATGGCACCACATGGCCCGTGTGACTAAACCTGAACACCAGGAGGCCTAGAATACTAAGATCCTACAGTCCTAGATGAACCACTATAACCACCCCTAGAGGACTATTGAGTCTGTGCTAGAGGGGTATATGGTGCCTGAGATCTTTGGTCCTTCTTAGGACCTTGAGACTGCCACTATTTGGACTTAGAGCCCTACTGAACCTGAGGTGCCCTCTGAAGCTGGTTCTACTGTGACTATTGTGGCTGCTATTGTTGTTGTTGTTGCTGCTGCTATGGGGCCATAAATGTCCCTGAAGAGTTCCTCTGATTCCCTTTCCATGTGTTTTTCTGATATCCATAGGCCTGAGATGAGGTGTTGTGGTTCTGCGACCTATCCCTATAATCCTGTGGGCCCTAGACTATCTCTTCAGCCACCAAGGCTCTGTCCACTGTGAACCTTAAGTTCCCTGAGGGTACCATGCATACCCTATCTAAAATTACAGTATTTAATCCCTTAATTAACATGTTCACCTGCAGCTTCTCGTCTCCCATGTATTCAACATAGGGTAGGAGGTTAAGAAACTTGCCCTCATATTGGGCTACTATAAGACCCCATTGCCGGAGGTCATAAAACTCATCTATACAGTGTTGTCTGAACTATTCTAAAATATGCCGCTCTCTAAAGAGCTTGAGGAAAGCTCCACAAGTGAGGGTATTGATGGCAATGAGTCCCTTGGTCTCCTCATGCCTCCACCAAGTGGATGCCCTGTCTCTAAGCAACAGAATTGTGAACCATGCCTTAAGGTTGCTGCCATAGTTCCACAACCCAAAGCACCTCTCCAGGCTTAAAAGCCAAGCCTTAGCTCCTACCCCATCTGCTTCTCCTATGAAGGGAGGCGGTTTAAGCCTCATTGACTCTGTGATCTGATTCCCGATATCGGGGGGTGCTTTATCGAGCCTCTGTGTACCTCCCCTAGGAATACCACCTGGTACTACAATGGAATCCTCTTCCTAGTCTACCTGATTCTCTCTTGTTCTAGGAGGTGGGCTCCTACTTCTCTGTCTTTCCTAATTAACAGGTGGCATGCGGTCTAGAATGAGCCCAGACAGGTTCTGAAAAGCTAACAATAAAGTTGCATTAGGATCGGGAGGGGATTCAGGAGGTGGGCTTTGATCCCTCCTACAATCCTCTACCTCAGGTCGTACCTCTACACGTGTCGTGGGGGCATGTCGCTGACCACGCCCTTGCTGATGGGCTTGACGAGTGACAGGTGGCATCCTACACATGCAAGACAAATTTAGTGATAACGTAGTGGGTTAGGTTCCCAATGTTGCTAAACATGGCTCTGATACCAAAATGTCATGCCCGAAAGTTGGGAAAAAACACACAATTTTTTTTTTTTAAAACACACTAAAGAGGATAACAGAACTACCTCAAAGGTAACAAGTGCACGCAAAATGGTGCAAGGGAAAATAGAAACCAAAAAGGTTACAAAGGGAGGAATAACTTTCAGGGCTATCCTAAAGGGTTCCTAAAGCTACAAACTTTATCAGCATGCAAACTGAGATAGTTGACCAAAAGTCAACTATACTCTAAAATGCGTGAAAGGTAAATACTAGGGTCTACCAAACCATAAGGAAGGCTCTTAGTCACAAATCGAGTTAGTTGGCCCAAAAGTTAACTAGAGTTGACCAAAAAGTCAATTGTCACCGATTGGCATGAAACTAAAACCAAAAGGTCTAGAGGGTACCGGGTACACCTGGTTCAAAATTTGAGGTGAACGGTCAAGGTTTGACTGGGGTTGACCAAAAGTCAACTGTGTACAAATCGGGTCAAGGGGGGAGAAATAAGTATGTCTAAACAATTAAATTTAAAGGAATAATTAAATTGAATATTTAACGTTTTAAACCCCCACATAGAATTATTAAATATAATATTCTCTATTCTAAATTCCATCTACTCAATATAAAATCTATTTTAAAACACTAAAAAAAAACACTATCATATCTAATATTTTGGCAAATATAAATTTAACCCCTTTTTTTTTTAAACATTATTTAAATCATTATTAAAAATAATCTTTAATCCATAATCCTAATTGGTTTAAAATAATCCATCTAAAAATAATAATAGGATTTAAATCTCATTTTACTACAATAATTTTGACTCTTATGAATTAAATCCATTCCTAAAATAAATCCCTAACAAATAATTATAAATCTAAAAATCTTAATTCACTCTCATTCCTATGATCAAAATTCATTATGCAATATTTAATTGATAAAAGAAAACTTAAAATAAAATTTAAACATTCAGATCTTATTCGAGATCTGATTTCATGCCTAAAATTTAAAACATAAAATAAATATAATAAAATAAAATTCCTAACTATAAACTATCCTACATCCAACTTATTAAACCCTAAACATCCTTAAGGAGGCGGCGGTTTAGAGGGGGAAACTATTCCCACAGGGGGGTGGCGCTAATGCCAGTCTAGTGGCAGACAACGGGGAGGGCGGGGAATGGAAGTAAAATGGACGACGAAAGAAGTAGTGGGGATCCGGTGGCCATGGCACCACTCCCACTGTGAAGGCACAATGGGCAGCATGCTAGCCGCGTGGCTCAACCCATGGAGGGACGGTCTACAGTGATGGCTGGGGAGAGGTCAGCCCTCCCCGCCCCACTCTAACACAGAGGGGGCCGCGGGGCAGAGTCTCGGCCCTCCTCGCTAACCCCAACAAAAAAAATGTTGGGCCCAAAAATGAAAAAATAGTCCGCGCGGATTAAAATGAAATTTCATTTTAGATTTTTTTTATTATTATTATATTGCTTGCTGTTAAACATATTTATAATGTTAACATAGTTACATGTATTTAGTAAAATAAAATAAATATCATTAGCGAGGAAAACAAAACAAAAAGGGGGGTAAAAATTTTAATATTTTAACTGGTGAGAAATGACTGTATTTCCCAAAACAGTGGGTATTAAGATGCATATTTTTTTAATTTAAACATATGGTTGTGATCTATAATTTATTCTGCAAACAATGGTGGAAGAAAATTATAATTTAGAGCATATAATTAAATTTGCAAAATCTCATAAATTTTCTAAGTGCAGAAATTTCCATTTTTTTTTTTGAATATCACATAAACTCATAAGTAAAAAAAAAAGACTACTATATCCTTGATTCATAGGGCAAAATGAGAAAATTCATCTATTTCATCAATAGAGTATAAATCCTAATATTTATAAATTAATTCCACTAAAATGTCCATTTATTTCTCTATGGGCAAATTTAATGTGATGTTGTTTCTTTTTGAAACTTGAATAATTTGAATAAAGAAATCTATTTATTGCTACTATCAAAGCACAAGTTTCATTCAAAGGGAGAGTAAACATTCATAGGCATAAAATTTACAAATCTCTTTCATTTTATTAACTAGGTTATGATCATAAATCTCCACAGAATTCCAATATAATAAATATGGGTAAAGAGATTTACAAGAGTTTATGTTCTATATTTTCTTAAGATTTTAATGCAGACTAGAAACCCTGAAATACTAAAACAACATAGGATTACATATCTCCTTAATGATCCTTTTACAAAACTTGCAATAATGATAAATACTAAAACACCCAAGGTTACAATGCTTATAAAACAATAGTGCCCATCTTCCACATAAGGGTAACTTGCAATCCTCAATACTCCACCAGGACCTGAAAAATAAGATGAGGTTGACCATGGAGGCTCACCTCCCAACCTAGGCCTTTACAAGGCCACCCCTAAGCTTGGGGATCCAAACTAGAATGGGATACATATAGACAACACAACATGAAGACAAGCAAACAAAAAATTTACATACTCTAGAAAGCTTCCCAACACAAGGATGAACAAATGGATAGGTCTCCAAGAGACCTTCCAGAAAAGGGGTAGTGGTAGACCTCAATATAGGAGAAAGCCAACAATAAATATAAAATAAAAAAGCCTCACATGGACTTAAATAGGACCATTTTCACAAGATGCAGTCCTGAATAACCTCTTTATGCCTCCTAGGTACCCTCAGGTCCTTCTTGGCATCATGGGTATCATGTTACCCCAAATTTTTCCCTCCACACGTGGGAGACTCTACACTAACAGGAATCATTTCTACCTACCCCTCCAAGGTTACTCTGCCCTCCCAAGGGTGAGTGTGCCTTGAAGACCCATTCAAAATTAATCACAAAATAAAGACATTGAGAAACAAACATTTAAATTTCAAAACTGAAAATAAAGCTTCAAAATACATAAGACTCCATTAATGGAGTCCTTGAGCACAAGAACACATAAGAAAAAAATTTAAATTTACTTTAAAGAGATCCAACCTTAATCCAAAGCTAAAGTGAGAAGAGGAATGGTGTTGAGCTATCCTTCCTAAGCTCCTTCTCCAAAAGCTCCTTCAAACTGAATTTTGTCTCTAAGGGTAGAGAGTGGGTGAACACTCAACTCATCCTAAAACCTTCCCTAAATAGGCAAACCTCCAACAAGAGCAAGGCTTAACCCAAGGGTGAGGTAACTCTAAGAAACCCTTAACTAATCCAGTTGCCTAACTCTCCAAGGGTGAAGTCAAAAGAATCTTGGGTAGAAGAGAGAGTGAGGTTAACCAAAGTCACACTCCTCTTCAAAATTCGCTCAAGACTGAAAATGACACTTAAAGGGAGAAATAAATGAGTTTAGGGGATCAGTAATGATAGAAAATGACCCCTAACCCATAGGGTACCAATTTGGGTGACTAAAACTGACCCCAGTTACCCCCTGGGAGCCCAAAAGACCTCCTAAAACTAACCCTGAAGTTAACCCACGGATTCCTAGGTCAAGAATACTTCTATAAACTTCTAACCCTGGGGTAAGCTTGGGTAATACTACAAGATAACCTTAGTTAACCCTTAACTAACCTTTGTTCCCTTTACTAGCCGTGTCAACAATTATATTACAACAATTGCCAAACTTGGCACATTAAATTAAAACAAATGACATGACTTATTCACATAAACATTTACTAATTTAATGCCACACATGCAAACCACGTTTACAAAATAATCACATAAAAATGAGGTCCATGTCTCTTTATATAGACAGGACCTTGGAAAGCACGGGTATTTACATAGGTTCAAGTACTGGGTCCCTGATATAGATCCATGGTCAACTTTTCCTACACACTCAATACACACATCAGTAGATCCAAAACGACATGATATGAAACATAACATGACATCAATGATATACATACATATAAACCACATTTGTATTAGAACTGAAATAACCTAGCATCGGTTTCCTAAACCAAATTCATCATATTACATTCATACATTTAAATCCATATAAGACATCAACATAAGCTGAAACTGAATCAGAACATAAAGCATCTCAAAAGTACCTTGATTACAAAATCAGGTGCTAAATATATAACACAGGATTCCACCGATCCTCAAATGTATAAAAAGTCTCTGATAGTCAATGTATGTCAAAGCATAAACTACTGAAAGCATGAGAATAATATAGTAAAACTATAACAGTATAATGTTGGTCTCACACAAATTTCCTCAAGTGTCAAATAAACCTTTATGATTGCTTCTGAAATACATTAAACACTATAAGTAAATTTAACTTTCCCTTCACTTTCCTTTGAATAGCAGTTATCTATTTTATTCTTACAATGGAATTACTTACAAAAATAGATTTCTAACCAAACAATAAGAATCCCAATGTTTTATAATTATAAGATCAATATATAAATATTCCACCTTTTAAGCAATAAAGCATAGTCATATACTTTAGAAATTTAATTCCATCATAAAGATCATTCATCTTTTTCTATAAGTAAATTAATGTCACCAATACTTTTCCTTTTGAAACTTTGATCTACCATAAAGTAAGGCTATATTTTGCTTCTAATTATCCACATGATTTACAAGAAATTAAGTAACTTTAACAACATAATTTCTCAAACCTCCTTTCAAATTACTAATAAAGGGTATGATTACATATCCCAATCTATTGAATAAAGTAGGTTCACATGTTTTCCAATTTAATCTCTTTTTGATTTACAACAAGGTATGATCATAGGTTTTCATTGACTCTTCATGCTACAATATGGATAGAAAAAAAATTCAAACAATAATAGGCTACATAATTTCATAAAATCCCTTATACAAACTTTGTAATAATGAAAAATTTAAAACAATATAGGTTACAAATGACGATTTTTCAGTTATCCCCATCTCACACATAAGGGTACTATAACAACCTTCTACATCCAACTGATACCTGCATAGATGAGGTTGACCATGGAGGCTCACCTCCTAACCTAGGCCTTTTCAAGGCCACCCCTGAGCTTGGGGATCTAGAGTGGAACGGGTTACAACTAGGAACTCACAAAACTCACATAAACAAACAAACATAAAACTCACTTTTAAAATTTTTAAACACATGGTAGAACAAAAGGAAGGTCTCTAAGAGGCCTTCTTGAAAAAAGGGGTAGTGGTAGACCTCACAGTAGGAGAAATTCAAGTATACAAAATAGAAATCTCAATCCACACATGGACTTGGAATGACCATCTACACAAGATGTCGTCATACAAAATACCTCATTATGCCCCCCAAAAGCCCTCAGGCCATACTTGGCATCAAGGGTATCGTAAAATCCTGTGACTTTCCCTCCACACATGGGAGACTCCACTAAACCAGAGTCATTTCCACCACCCCTTCAAGGTTACTCTGCCCTCCCAAGGGTGAGTGTACCTTAAAGAATCCCATTCAAAATTTAACACCAAATAAAACACCTTAAAAGAATCACCAAAATTTTAACTTGAAAATAACTCAAAAATATACATAGGACTCCATTAATGGAGTTTCAAGCTCAAGAACACACATGAACAAAGAAGAAAATAAATAAAATTTCTTTTAATAGATCCAACCATAATGCAAAGCTAAGGTGGGTAGAAATCTGGTGAGGAGGTATCCTTCCTATCCTTCTTCTCCAAAAGCTCCTTCAAACTGAATTCTGTCTCTAAGGGTTGAGAGTGGGTGAACACTCAACTCATCCTAAATCCTTCTCTAAATAGGCAAACCTCCAACAAGATTAAGGCTTAACCAAAAGATGAGGTGACCCTAACCATCCCTAACTACCCACTTGCCTTAACTCTCCATGGGTGGAGTCAAATGAAACTTGGAAGAAGAGAGAGATTAACCAAAGTTACACTTATCTTCAAAATTCGCTCAAGTCTAAAAGTGACACTTTAGAGGAGTAATAAATGAATTTAGAGGCTCATTAATGACTGAAAATGACCCCTAACCCCTAGGGTACCAAGTTGGGTAGTTAAAACTGACCCTGGTTACCCTCTGGAAGCCCAAAAGACCCTCCTAAACTACCCCTGAAGTTAACCTACGGATTTCTAAGTCAAGTTGACTATCTAGAAACTTCTAACCTTGGTGTAAGCTTGGGTAAAACACATAGGTTTACCTTAGTTAACCCTATACTTAACCCTGATTCCCTTTACTAGCCATGTCAACATTAAATTGCAACAATTGCCAAATTTGGCACATTAAATTAAAACAAATGGCATGACTCAATCACATGAACATTTACTACTCTAATTACACACAAGCAAACCACATTTACGGAATAACCACATAAACAATGAGATCCATGTTTCTTTATATAAATAGGACCTTGGAATGCATGGAAATTTACATAGGTTCCAACACTGGGTTAGTGGTTTAGATCCATGGTCAACTTTCCTTGCACACTCATTGCACACATCAGTAGCCTCAAAACAACATGATATGAAAACATAACACGACATCAATAATATACATGCATATAAACCACATCTGCATTAAAACTAAAATAACCTAGCATCGGTTTCCTAAACCAAATTCATCATATTACATTCATACATTTAAACCCAATTAAGACATCATCATAACTGAAATTGAATTAAAACATAATGCATCTCAAGTGTACCCTAATTACATAATCAGGTACTGAATACATAACTTAGGATTCAACATATCCTTAAATACATAAAAGTCTCTAATAGTCAAAGTATGTCAAAGCATAAACTACTAAAATCATGAATAAAAGCAGTAAAAATATGACAGTCTAATGTAGATCTCACATCCACCCCCTCTAGGCATGAACTTCCTCCTGGAGTTCATCAAAGAGGTGAGGGTATTGTGATCTCATCTTTGATGTGTCCTCCCACAAGGCTATAACCTCATCATAGCAATCCCACTGGACCCTAACCTGGTCCAGCTCTGGGCCTCGAAGACCCAATGTCTGTCGAGCCAATACATGAATTGTCTCCAAAGGTAGCTTCCTGTCTAACTCCACCTGCAAGGCATCCCAATCTATCACATGCGACTCATCATATATATACTTCCTCATAACTGAAATATGGAACACATCATGGGTGCATGATAGGCTAGTGGAAACGCTAAATAGTAAGCAATTGGTCCTATCCTTTCAAGATCTCAAAAGGTCCAATAAAATGAGGTGCTAGCTTAGAGCCCTTCCCAAAATGGATTGGACTCTTATGCATTCGTACCCTCAAGAATAATCTGTCTCCAAATAGATAGGATCGATCAATCCTCTTCACATCTGCATACTTATTCTTCCTATGTTGAGCTTCCTCAACTTGTTGTCAAATCAAATTCACCTGCTGCTCCATATCTATGAATAGCTTAGGACCAATGGAAACTCTATCCTTGATCCTATCCCAACTAAGTGGGGTTCTACATGGCCTACCATAAAGAGCTTGGTAGGGAGGCATACCCAAGGAAGTCTCATGCCCATTGTTATAGGCAAACTCCACTAAGTGTAGATATTCTTCCCACTAGGTCTGATGGTCCATGACATACATGCAAAGCATGTCCTCTAACACCTGATTGACCTTTTCAGTCTGTTCATCTGTCTCAAGATGATAAGTTGTACTAAAGTTGAGCCTAGTACCCATAGCTTCCTAAAGTTCTCTCCAAAAGGATGAAGTGAAGAGAGAATCTCTATCTGAGATGATCTTATGAGGTACACCATGAATTCTAACTATATCTTGCAAGAACACTTGCGCCACTGTTGGTGCGGTAAAGGTAGTTCACACAGGTGAAAAGTGAGCCACCTTAGTCAACTTATTGACTGTACACATGATGGCATCATAATAGCAAGAAGACATGGGAATACCTACTGTGAAATCCATAGATATGGTGTCCCATTTCCACACTGGTATCTCATGAGGCTAAAGGATTCCACCTAGATGCCGCTGTTCAACCTTCACCTCTGGCATTCTAGGCATCTAGCTACCATCTTTGCAATCTACAATCTCATGCCTGGCCAATGATATAATTGCCTCAAGTTGGCATGCATCTTATTCACTATGGGATGTGCTACATAAGGGGCCCTATGAGCCTCAAGCATCACAAACTCATGCAATCCTCTGGAAGAAGGTATATAGATACATCCTCTATGACGCAAAAGTCCATTAGACTCCAAAGTATACTTTAAAAACTTCCCCTCAAGGGGTCTCTGAGATCAAATCAACTCACAAACCTCTATATACATCTCATCCTCATGTAAGTGATGAAGAATGTGATCTCTCAAATCTGTGTTAGTGGACATAGAAGAAAGCTCCTGTCCTCTCCTACTCAAGGCATCTACGATCGTGTTCTCTTTCCCTTTGAGGTAATGGACATAAAAATTATATTCACATAGGAACTCCATCCATCTCCTCTACCTAGAAGTAAGGTTTGGCTGAGTGAAGATGTACTGAAGAATCTGATGGTCTGAATGAAGTTTGAATCGATGCCCTAAGAGAAAATGTTGCCATCTAACTAAAGCATGCACCAGTGCTACGAGCTCAAGGTCATGGATAGGGTATTTGAGCTCGTGAGTCTTTATTTTTCTAGACTTGAAGGCTATAGCTCATCCATCTTGCATAAGAACTGCTCCTAAACCATCCAAATAAGCATCTATGCAAACCACAAAGTTTGTTGAAGGCTCTAGTACAAAAATAATGGGTGCATTGGTAAGTGCTCTCTTGAGCTCTTGAAAAGCCCTGTCACACTTCTCAATCCACTCAAACTTATTTCCCTTTCACTAAAGAGAAGTAATGGGGTGTGCTACATGAGAGAAGACCTTAACAAACCGTATGTATTACCCAGAAAGACCCATGAAACTCCTAACTTCGGTCATAGTGGTAGGCGCTGGCCAATCCATAATGGCATCAATCTTTGATGGGTCTATTGAGATCCCATTAGCTAAAATAACATGACCTAGGTACTTGACCTCTAATCTGAAGAAGGCACACTTCGAAAAGCTTCCATATAATTGGTTGTCTCTAAGACACTGCAAAACTTGCCTCAAGTGTTCCTTATGCTCTTTCTCATCTTTGGAAAATATCAAGATGTCATCGAGAAACACAACTACAAACTTGTCGAGGAAGGTACAAAATACTCCATTCATAAGACTCATGAACATAGCTGGAGCATTCATAAGACTGAATGGAACCATAATGAACTCATAGTGTCCATATCTAGTGTAGAATGCGGTCTTGTGAATATAACTATCCATGATCCTCAACTGATGGTAACCCAATTTGAGGTCTATTTTTGAGAATACTCGAGCACCCTGCAACTGATCAAACAAGTCATCGATCCTAGGAAGTGGATACTGATTATTGATGGTAGCCATGCACAACCTAAGCAATCCATCTTTCTTCTTTATGAAGAGAACTCATGCATCCCAAGGAGAAACACTAGGATGAATGTGTCCTTTCTCTAGCAGTTCCTCAAGCTATATCTTGAGCTCATTAAGATCATTAGTGGTCATCCTATAAGGTGCTCTGGAAACTAGCTTAGCTCCTGGTATGAGATCAATATGAAAGTCTAATTACCTATGAGGAGGAATACTAGGTAGCTCTAATGGAAACACAACTGCAAACTCTTGAAGAATGGGGAATTCATCAAGAGAAGTTTCCTTCTATGCCTCTTCTTTCCTATCACTGATGGTGATGGCATACAACTGCCATCCCTTCTGCATGCATTACTTAAGCTGCATTGTAGAAATCACATGGAGGGATACAGGCCTATGAACCCCAGTAATTATTGTATCCATACCATCATCATCCAAACATTTGATCCTCTTCTTACAACAATATAGCTTGGCTTTGTGGGCACTTAGCTAATCCATGCCAAGAACTAGGTCGTAAGATCCAAGGGGAGTGACTCTGAGATCAGCTATGGTGGTCATGCCACCAAGCTAGATCAAAAAATCCTTAACCATCGAGGTCATGGAAACTCTAGCTCCTAAAAATAACTCTACTTTCCATCTAACCTCTTGTCTAGTTGCCACTAGCCCGCAACGCTCCACAACCGATAGAGAAAAAAAGGAGATAGTGGCTCCAGTATCAAATAGAATAGTAACATCACTACCTCTAATCTTACCTAAGGCCTCAATAATGGTAGCCTAGTGCTCTACTTGGTAGTTGTCCATTACTGCAAAAACCATGTGGGACTTCCCCCTATCCCCAACTGCCAGTTCTTAAACCATTTCACACTGACTACCACCCTGTGGGCACTCTCTAGCTAAGTGTCTCATGTCACCACAAGTGTAACATGGCCCATGTGACAGAACCTGAATACCAGGAGGCCTGAAATACTGAGACCCTGTGGTCCTAGATGAATCACTATAGCCACCCCTAGAGGATTGTTGAGTCTGTGCTGAAGGAGTGTATGGTGCCTGAGGTCTCTAGTCCTTCTTAGGACCCTATGACTACCACTTCTTGGGCTTAGAGCCCTACTGAACCTGTGGTGGCCTCTGTCATTGGTTTTGCTGTGACTGTTGTGGCTGCTGCTACTGTGGGGCCCTAAATGTCCCTGTAGAGTTCCTTTGATTCCCTTTCCATAGGGGTTTCTGATATCCAGAGGCCTGAGATGAAGAATGATGGTTATGCAACCTATCCCTATAATCCTGTGGGCCCCTGACTATCTCTTCAGCCACTAAGGCCCTGTCCAATGTAAACCTCAAATCTCTTGAAGGTACCATGCATACCCTATCTAAAATTATGGGATTTAATCCCTTGATGAACCTATTCACCTGTAGCTTCTCATCTCCCATGTATTCAACATAGGGTAAGAGATCAAGAAATTTGTCCTCATACTGGGATACTAAAAGACCCCATTGTCGAAGATCATGGAACTCATCGATACAATCCTGCCTAAATTGTTCTGAGACATACCGCCCTTTGAAGAGCTCAAGGAAAGCTTCCCAAGTAAGGGTATTGATGTCTATGAGTCCCTTAGTCTCCTCGTGCCTCCACCAATTAGATGCCCTGTCTCTAAACAAAAGAATTACAAACCATGCTTTAAGGTTGTTGCCATAGTTCCGCAACCCAAAGCACCTTTCCAAGCTTAAAAGCCAAGTATCTTCTCCTGCCCCATCTACTTCTCCTATGAAGGGAGGTGGTTTAAGCCTCATCAATTCTGTGATTTGGTTCCCGATGTCGGGGGGTGCTCTATCGAGTCTCTGTGCACCTCTCCTAATAAAACCCCCATGTACTACAATGGACCCTTCCTCCTGATCAGCTTGATTCTCTCCCATTCTAGGAGGTGAGCTCCTACTTCTCTCTCTCTCTCCTGATTAACTAGTGGCATGCAGTCTAGAATGAGCCCGGCCAGGTTTTGAAAGGCCAACAATAGCGCTGCATTAGGATCAGGAGGGGGTTCAGGAGGTGGACTCTGATCTCACCTGCAATCCTCTACCTTGGGTTGTTCCTCCACGCGTACCACAGGGACACGTCTCTGACCACGTCCTTGCTGATGGGTCTGATGAGTGATAGGTGGAATCCTACACATTCAAGACAAGGTTTAGTGACAACATAGTGGGTTAGGTTCCCAATGTTTCTAAACATCATTCTAATACCAAAATGTCATGCCCAAAAGTTGGGCAAAAATACACAATCTTTTTTTTAAAAACTCACTAAAAGGAATAGTTATGCTAGCTCAAAGGTATAGCCAGTGCATGCAAAATGGTGCAGAGGTAATACAACACCCAGCAAGGTTGAACTAAGTATGATAGCTCTAAGTACTATCCTACAGGGATCCCCAAACTAGATACTTTGATCGGCACACAAATCAAGATAGTTGACCAAAACTCAACTTGAGTAGACCAAAAGTCAACTCTACTCCAAAATATGTGAAGGGAAGATACTAGGGCTTGCTAAACTCATAGGAAGGCTAAGGTCTACAAATCAAGATAGTTGACTAAAAAGTCAACCCTAGTTGACCAAAAAGTCAACCATCTTTGAAAAGCTCTGAACTGGAAACTTAGGGTCTAGAGACTACAGGGAACACCTGGTTTGAATATCGAGATGAATAGTCAAGGTTTGACCATGGTTGACCAAAAGTCAACCATTCTCGATGTTAGTCAAGGGCATCAAAAATTTCCTAAGAAAAGGGTTGACATGACGGTGAGGGGTCATCTATGACACCAATCGATAATTAACGTGTAAGAGTGTTTAAAAATTTAATTTATTGATATAAAATATCCCTTATAACATTATGACTTCAATAAGAAGAAATTTAATTTAATCCTCTTTATTTATGAATTAATTTACTATGCAATATTAAATTTCTTAGGATGAAATTTGATTAGAAACAATATAGTAACCTTAATAAAATCAGCTATATTTGATTTATTAAAAGAAGAATATGCATTAGCTATAATTCTAACTTTATCATTTAAATAAATTAGATCCACTAAATTAAATAGGATTCAATCTAATTTAGGCCTTAAAGGAAGAAACCATGTTTAAAAATCTTAATCCAATAGTAATAATCTAATTTAATAACAATTCTATCTATACCAAATACTAAATTATTAAAACTTTAAACTTACTTTAATAACCCAATCTATAAGTTAAATTAAATATAAATTTATTTATAATAAAAACAAAATTTAAAACATTATTTAATCTACTTTAAATAAATCTAATTTAATAATGTTAATTACCTCAAAAATCAAACCTATTTAAAATTAGACTAACATCATATGATAAAATTTTGTTTCTATCATAAAAGAAAAGAAAACTCTTAAATAACACTATCTAACATTAACCCTAAAATCCTTATCACTCTATTGTTTTGTAGGGTGTGCAGAGGGAGGCGATGGAAATTTGTAGAAGGCGGCGGGTTTCAAGATGTGGCGGAGGCGGTGATTTGTTTTACCCCACCACAGAGGGCGGAAGGACACTAGAGGCGGAAGTCAACGTGAGAGGATAGAGGGAAGTGGCGCCGGGGAGAGAGAACCATGCGGGGAAGATAAAGGATGATGTGACACGCGGTGAGAGAGGTGTCACTAGAAGAAGAAAGTGGGGAGAGGGGGGGAAAGGGTTTGGGGAATGGCTCCGACCAAACCCCCAAACCCCCGACCCCAAACTAAAAACACACGCAGAGCCAAAACAAAACCTCTGCGTTAAACCAGAACATGTGAGCCACCCAAAAAAATAAACTCTATTACTTAAAAAAAATTGGATGACGTTAGCAAAAATTATTATTATTATTATTATTATTATTATTATTATATATATATATATATCTGTGTGTGTGTGTAAAAGCTATAGCCATACAATACAGATAATATGACTGGTGAATAATCTACTTTGTATCAAAACAAAGGACATATAGGGGCCTAATTTTTCAAATTTAATTGCACCATTAGAATCTATATTTTCTTACAAAGACATTGATGAAAAAAATTTATAATTTAGAGCACTTTATTATTTTGCACTCAACTCTTCCTAAATCCTTCCCTAAATAGGCAAACCTCCAACAAGATTAAGGCTTAACCAAAAGGTGAGGTGACCCTAACCATCCCTAACTACCCACTTGCCTTAACTCTCCATGGGTGGAGTCAAATGAAACTTGGAAGAAGAGAGAGATTAACCAAGGTTACACTCATCTTCAAAATTCGCTCAAGTCTGAAAGTGACACTTTAGAGAAGTAATAAATGAGTTTAGAGGCTCATTAATGATTGAAAATGACCCCTAACCCCTAGGATACCAATTTGGGTAGTTAAAACTGACCTCGATTCCCCTCTGGAAGCCCAAAAGACCCTCCTAAACTACCCCTGAAGTTAACCTACGGATTTCTAAGTCAAGTTGACTATCTAGAAACTTCTAACCTTGGGTTAAGCTTGGGTACTACACATAGGTAGCCTTAGTTAACCCTATGCTTAACCCTGGTTCCCTTTACTAGCCATGTCAACATTAAATTGCAACAATTGCCAAATTTGTCACATTAAATTAAAATAAATAACATGACTCAATCACATGAATATTTACTACTCTAATTACACACATGCAAACCACATTTACAAAATAACCACGTAAACAACAAGGTCCATGTTTCTTTATATAAACATGACCTTGGAATGCATGAAAATTTACATAGGTTTCAATACTAGGTCCCCGGTTTGGATCTATGGTCAACTTTTCCTACACACTCATTGCACACATTAGTAGGTTCAAAACAACATGATATGAAAACACAATATGACATCAATAATATACATGCATATAAACCACATCTGCATTAAAACTAAAATAACCTAGCATCGATTTCCTAAACCAAATTCATCATATTACATTCATACATTTAAACCCAATTAAGACATCATCATAACTAAAATTGAATTTAAACATAACGCATCTCAAATGTACCCTGATTACATAATCATGTACTGAATACATAACTTAGGATTAAATAGATCCTTAAATACATAAAAGTCTCCAATAGTCAAAGTATGTCAAAGCATAAACTACTGAAAGCATGAATAAAAGCAGTAAAACTATGACAGTCTAATGTAGGTCTCACAATATCAGACTGTGTTGTTTCTCTTTATTCATGATCTTCTTTGAAATGTTATGTTTGAATCTGTTACCCATTGGATAAGGCATTGGTCTATGAAATATTTGGGGTATTTCAGAAATCCATTAACTAAAACACAATTGAAAATCATTTCCCTTTCATGTTGTTAGGGGTTAGGATTGCTCTAGTTTTCATACATACTCTATGCAAATGGAGTATTGCATAAGACTTGATAAAACATTGTGGTATTTGTTAACAAAATGGTTTGAAAACTATTCCACAGTCAAATATCCACAAGCTTGTATTTTTCACAAAGGATTCATGTGTGTACAGATTAGGCAATACCCACCTGAGCGATGTGGAGCTCGAAGTGAAGGAGGATTAATCCTCATCAATTAGACTTTATCTTGTTAGAATTAGGAGTTGGGAGTTATAGAGTTGGTCAGTTAATTGATCCATTTTGATTCTGCAAGAAAAAGATCTAACAAATTGGCGACTCTTCTGGGGATGCCATTGAAGTTATAGAGTCATTTTGTACAAAGAAATATTCCTCTTATTTGGTAAATTGAGTCAAGTCTATTCTATCTTTCATTGCAAGGTGTCTGAAAGTCCAAGTTCCTCAAATGTATATTCATACTATCTCACAAAGTGGTGAGTGGAAACTCTGAGTTCTCTGATTTGCACCAGTGTGCATGTTTGAAGAAAGACTACTAAGAAGGTGGGCTGATAATGATAGAGGCAACAAATATTTGGGCTCTTATGACTAAGAATATAGTCAAGAGAGGATTTCATATGAGGAACTATCATAAAGGGATGTGCTGAGAGTTTTCTGGTTTTGAAGAAGGTCAGGGTGGGGTGAAGAGATCTTAGTTGATTCAGATTTGTCCTCTACAAAGAGGTGGTGACTCTATCAAAGTTCTGGAAGGTGATTTGAAGGTCACTTGGGATCAAGTATTTTTGTAGCTACTCTAATACATCTAGGTATTTATTAAAGTTATAAAACCTTTCCCTTATTAAGTGATCTAGGCACTAAGAGAAGGAATAAGGTGTCATAAGAGGTTTGCATACTTCAAGGTTATAATTGCATTTTATGCAAAATCAAGGGGAAGTATGTACTAAGTAAAAATGGGGGACATGGAGCATATGGGTTATCATGACATGTCCAAATCTGGAGACCCTTTATTAGAACTTGAACTTGTTCATGCAGAAACAAAAGTGTTAAGACAAAAGCTTCAAGAAAGGGTTGTTTTGACATTAAAAGAAAGTATGAGAAGAGATGATGGTGAATCTCAAATTGAATTTTACATAAGTTTTTCTACTCAGATTAAGAAGTATAGTATCATTTTCTGTCCTCGGGAGTTTTTTTGGGATAATTTGTTTGTGAAACTTTTTTTTCCTGATTCAATTAATTTGCCAATCTCTCAGAGGGTAGAGTATATTTGGCATACCATGAAATGGATGGAAAATGTTGAAATTTTTTCATCTAAAGTTATACCTGAGGTTGAATCTAGGTATGTTGAATCTGAAAATGTTGAGGATACTAAATATCAATCTATTTATGCTGATGAGGCTAAGTCTAGTGATAGTTAATCTAGCTATTATGATAATGATGATGAGTCTACTTATGTTGAAAGTGTTGCTGATTATAATGCTGACAATGAATTCTATGAACAACAAGAAGATGAATATGACTTTTTAACTGAAAATGACTCGGTTGAGTCTATAGATTTTTCTTTGTCTCAGCATGAAGATACAAATTTATTATTTCAGTTTAAAGAAATTTTGTGTGGACAACAAGATGATTATTATGATGTGGATGTAAGTTTTTTTAGTGATTTCTTTGCACAAGATTATATGATCTAGGAGGTTTCACTCTTTTTTTACAACAATGAATATGTATTCACCACTAAGCAAGAGACCAAAGAAAGTGAACAAGAATTCCAATGCCTGCTAAGCAATGAGAAAATCTCAGAACTCTTAGCTGCTGATTTTCAGAGGTATCTATCAAAAAATGACTCTAAAATTTCATGCCCCATGGATATAAGTTTTGATAATAATAACATTTCTGAGGGTGTGAAATATGAAACTTATGGTGTTGATTATGAGTTGGATACTTTGCAAGATGATAATGCATATGGATATGAGAAACTTGATAATGTCAAGTATGATGAGTATGAAGTTTCTTATGCTAGTATACATACATATTTTGACAAGTTTAGTGTCAATGATCCTTGTACTCCCATATCACTAGGACACAAAAAAATTCAATATGATATATCAGATGATGAAAGCATTAGTGTTGTCTCAGATTCAAGGGGTGAAGATTTTCCTGATATAGTGTTGAGCACTGATTGGGATAGTTGTGTAGATTTTTAATCTTTTTCTGATTCTGAATCTTCCATTAAACCATTAAAGAATGGTCCTTCATTTTATCAAGTTACATATATTTATAATGAGTATATTGATGTTTTCCCTCTCACCCACCAGTAGGTTTTGGGTTTGTATGATGCTGATAATTTGCAAGAAAGTTCTGTAGATCATTCTGATATTGATATATAAACTAGTGTTATGATGCAAGATGGTCTCTCCACTGAAGAGGAGAATAGAGATCATGGCATGAAGCTTTATCAAGATGATGTATTTGAACATGTTGTTCAAAAATTGATATGTCTCCTCTTGCAGAAAATATATCCAACAATGATGATTCCAACAACTTGGCAGAACAAAATTGTTTTTCTCAACTGGATGGTGATTGTCAAAGATGTGGCAATAAATTAGGCATTTTTTATTATTGCATTGGATCTCACATTTTTTTAACTAATGAATTCATCATGCATATGTCACATTCTTTTCAAGATCTGTATGATTTCCATTTTAGCTCTAAAATGGACTATGCTGATATTTTTTGTCTTGACCTAATGGAAAGTGGTAATAGGATTGATCAGACACATGCAAGTAATAATTTTAGTTTGCCTTTGATCTATGGAGATGAAGACCAAGTGTATGACAGAGGTAAGAGCTAATTCCAATTTTGGGTCTTTGGGCCTTTTGTAAATATTTCCATGCTTGTACAATTCCTTTCCTTTCCCTTCAGTTGTGTGGTGTGTTTGCTTTCAATAAAGGGTTCCCAATTTTTGAAAATAGAAAGAGAGAGAAGAGAGAGAATATGATCTGATTTGATTTTAAGGGTGGTATGCTTCTATTAATGATTCTGAATTATCTACATGCCTACATGGGGCATGCGTCCCCAGTCAGAGCCACTATTGGGACTCAAAAATGCAACAAGGGTTTTTGAGTACCTTGTTAAGCTTTTTCATTTTGACCCCTTATAAATGTTTTTTGAGCCTATTTGTCCAGATGAAGTTTTGAGTTCTACCATGCATGTCAGGTGTTCATCACTCTTGTTTTGACATATGAATACATCCTAGATCATCACATTCAAGTTTTGAGTTAGTTCGTGATGTCTTGTTTTGAGCACTTGTCTAATTCTACATGTCACCTAAGTGTCATTTTGTTGTAACAGGCACAATTTGTATTTGAATAACTTGCATCCTTTTGAGTTTCATGGACTGCCACTTTGGAAACATTTATAATGTATATCAAAGATCTTTTTTTTTAAAACCCAATCCATTTAAATTCCATTTGATAAGTTTTCGGATCCCCCAAAGTTGGTTGTCCAGAATTGTCTTGTTTCTCTGTTCTGCCCAGGATTCCAATTGCCCTACTTTGAGGTCCTACAAGTTATACCCTAGTTCAAGATCTTGAAGAATTGAAAGCCCCCCTACATTTTAAACCTGGAAGTGAACTTCTTTGAATATTTCTACACTTTGGTCAATTTGTTTGACCACTTTGCCCAGTTGATTCTAAATTAGATTTCTGCATTTTTACTGAGTTTAAGTTCAGAAAGTTGTGAAGTGCTAACATTGCATATTTATGCCAACTGATCATTTGATCATTAGGGTGAGATAATTGAAGTTCTACATTCCTTGTATGAAATTGAACCTATGTTCTAGGTATCATACTTTAAGATTCTTTTCTATTAGGTTTGTGGAGTCAACATCTGAAGCAGTTTATGTAGATTACCAGCGCTAAACATAATAAATATTACAGAGTTGTTATTTTCAGAAGATTGTAACTTCATATTGGATGGTTGTCTTAAGATGCCAGTTTTCGATATGCTCTCCTTGCATATAAGTGTATTACCTGGATTAGTGGTTGAGTCTCAAGATGTGGTTTGATAAATTTGTAGAAGTGATTCTGAGGGTGGTTTTCATGTATTTTAACAAGTGCATTTGCAGATTTGAGAAAGTGGTCAATTTGGGAGATTACAATATCTCGCCTCAGGAAGTGTCATGAAATTATATTTTTACAGATTGTTATTAAACATAAAATACTTCATGTCTTCAAGATTCAAGAGCTCTGGGAGGTCTTCTAATCATTTTTTGAAGTTGGCTCCAGAGGCTATATGCTGTGAATGAGTTCAGTTTGCAAAAATGTCAAAAGTGATTGTAAAGTCCCCCAGTTCGATGCTTTATGGTCATATTTCACAATGGTTTATACTTAGAGTGTGGAGGCATGTCTAAGGAACATTTGAGGCACATGTAAGAACCTAAGGGATGTTTCAAAGGATTGTGTTTGACTGGCATAACATCATCATAGATATGTACAAAATGAATTTTCAGATAAGGTTTTTAAACCTTTGAATATGAACAAGTGCAATTTGAATGCACATGAGGAAGAATAAACAAGGTAAGTAAACTGTTTGACACTTTTCCTAAAAGAAATTTAAGTACAATGGTGAGTCATATGAAGTGTTAATATGGGGAATGGAGAACAAAGTCTGCACCACATTGAAGGCAGACTTGTTAGAACATTTAAAGCTCCAAGCCATTGCAATTGGCAGGTGTAAAATAAAAAACACAACAACCTTTTCTATTATCCTCGCTTCCTATGCGAGCCAAGGAAGAGGATTTTATTGTTGCTAAATGCATATAGAGGACATTTTATTCTTTTACCCGACTGCCTCAAAGATATAATATCATATAGAATACTATAATTGTAGTATTTGTGCACAATAAATTTATTAACAATTTCAAAGCCAATAGCCTGTGCAAGGTATGCAAGATACAAGAATCTCAAAGAAAATACTGATTTGACAGCTGTAGGTAACCAAAGGAGACAATGTTGCATAGGGTTAGTAAAATGCAATTAATGCATTAATAAGGAGGCTACAAAGCAAGTGCTATAGGGCATGCTCCAAGAACATTACAAATATAATTTACAGTTGCAAATTGAAGAATGTCAGCATAATACATAGAAGACCAGTGATAGAAGGCTGCGCAATTCAACAATGTAGAGGAGGTGCTACGTTTAAATTTTATGCAAAGTACAATGTGGAAAAGTGCTTGTATGTGGCCTATGCAGATTAAAGAGCATGCCCACAAAGCATTAAAAGTGGGCATTTGAAACTTGTAAAAAAATAAAGATGGGGAGTAGCTTGTGCTATGCAATAAGGAAGATTCACGCAAATTAGAGGAAACCAAAGCCATGAAGGGGTTATGCTACCCAAACATATCTAATATAGTCTAAACTAGCAATGTTTAAAAGGAAGTGGTTGCGCTGAAGCTTGGATCAGACAAGAACCTGCGCAAGTGAGCATTGGAGGAGGTAAAAGTAAAAGTGCAATATCCCACATGCATAGTGGGGTGACTTTTAAATGGTTTTTATATGAAAACACTTGCATACATGTTTGAATAAGAAGCCAAGAGGCCCATTGGCGGGAACCTTGGCTAGAAGAATGAATGAGCTCGTGGGCCCCACAATTTTGAACATAGAATGTATAATGAGATTTAAAATTTGAGAACTTTAGTCCCACATTGGTGGTAGAAATAAAAGTTAGAATGTATAAGAGAAAAAGGCCAAGCATTATATAATGTGAAGGTGAGTTGGAGGCTCTACATGCACATGCAAGCAATGCATTTGGAAGCATGCCCACACTACCAAGTTGAAATTTTTATGATGAGCTGGCAGACAGGTGGCGTGAAAATGGTGTTGAATGGATAGTAACATGGTATACATGTGGTGGTAGTGCGAGAAGTCTCGAGATGTAACCGTAGTCAAGGAAAACCTTCATAGATTCAGAGATAACCTCTAGGATAACCACGTGCCAGATCTCCAAATGCTAGCGGTTAGTGGTGAAACCTTCATAGATTCAGAGACAAACCATCAGCTAACCACATGCTAAGTCACAAGATGTTAGTAGTTAACCGGAAGAGATTGTGAGATCATGCCCAACAGTTAGTAAGCTGTTGCACCAAGTCTCCCAGTGAAAATAGTTAAGTGCTAAACCTTCAGAGATTCAGCCTCAGCTGTCAGATGGAGATCATATCTAAGGGCTCATGTTTAATCTCGAAGTAAACCCATGGTTAAGGAATTGTTTTAGAGATTCAGAGATACATTATGCAAGATAACCATGGTTAGAGTGTGGTCAAGGTAGGGTCAAGTTAAGTCTATTCAGAGATGTGAAGAATGAGGGTTATCTCCAAGTCTCTAAGTAAACTTGTGGTTAAGGAAATCTTTCAAAGATCTAGAGACTAGTGTATCTCCAAGTCTCCAAGTGAACTAGGGTTAGAAGCAGAGTTTTCAGACTAGTTAAGAGCAACCAACTAGTGCATGATAAATGGCACAATCTGGTGCATTATGGGCATAAACTGCATAATAGAGAATTTCAAAGGCAGGAAAAGAATGTGGAGACTTTAAAAATAAAAGGAATTAAAAGATATTGTTTGTGCATAAAAAATAAAAGGGAAAATAAAAAAGATTTGCAGAAAAGATATAAAATGCAGAGGTTAAAATTGTTGGAAAGTGACAATGCAAGCAATTGTTATTTTGTCATTGTTGTCAAACCTTTACTGCTGAGACTATTGTTATCTGTTTGAGTACCATATCTATTTTTGATGAAGAAGATTTAACAAGAAGGCCAAGTGAATGGTTGAGTTAAGGAAACTAAAAGGGTATTTGATTAGTTGGCACTCTGGAAAAGTAATTAGTTGTTTATCTTTCAAAGATAGTTTTTCTGGTTGTTCTATGCCGAGAAAGTTTGGCTTGTGCTGAGTAAAGTTTCTTGTGATGAGAAAAAATTTGCTTAATGCTGAGCACCATTGAAATTGCCGAGTGGAAACAGTGATGTTGGCCGACTTACAGTAATTGGATTAATGATGAGATTTGAGATCTCTGGCCAACTTAGTTGATTTTATTAGGATATGTAATGTTAATTAAAGATTGATCCACGTCATTTAATGTATGGGTAACTATAATTAATGCATGGTTTCAAGATTTAATTAGAGACTACTTTGGAGAAGTGAATGTAATGAAAAGATGGAATGATCCATTCAATCTGACCTAACCTAAGATCTACGATCTTGTTTAAGCAGAAAAAGATTTATCTGACCTAGACAAAGAGGTATATGATAACCTCAAGGGGTTATTCATTGTGTGTGGAAGAGTGTATGTGTATGCAAGAGATTTGCATAGTTGATTTATTGTTTGGCATGATCTAGCAGAGAAGGAAAAAAGGAAGAGGCAGAGTGTTGCATGTGTGATTGCTTGACAGATTTCCAAGCAGATCAGAAGGTTGAAATCATAATGCAGGCTATCCAGTAAGTTAACATCAGAGCTATAATTGGATCTGAATTGGAAAGTAAGTTGTATGTACTAGATCACAAACTGCTAATTACTTTATTACCATTGTATCAGTTAAATCCTTTAACAAGGTTGACTTAACATTCATTTGTATAAATCCTCTAACAAGGTGACATTCAGGTGGAATGTTCTAAGTCCTCTAACAAGGCCACTCCTAACAGGGTAATTAAATCCTTTAACCAGGTCACACCTAGCAGTGTGTTATTGTAACCTTTAACAGGGTTGGCTCCTCACAAGGCATCACTTCAGAAGAGTGAATACTTGGTAGCATGTTATTGGTGGTTTTTCCCATATTGGGTATCCACGTTAAATATTTGTGTCAACTAGTGTGAATGCTTATGGTTTGCTTTACTGTTATGTTTTTATAGTCTAATTTCAATTGACAGTAAACTGCATGATTAAGTTGTTGATTTATGCTACTGCTGTCAAGTAGATCTGAAGTACATAAAGTTTTTATTTTCTACATCTAGACCTAAGGATAATAGATTCACCCCTCCCCTCTCTGTTATTCTAAATTCATTCTAACAAAAATAATGTTAAAACATTAGGGAAAAATCTTTTTTATTTAGTCTAGTGTTCAATATATTTTATTTCAAAAGACTTAAAAATATGAATTCAAAGAAGATTTTCTCAGAGGATGAAAATAAACTTTTATAGGAAAATAAAATCAGATTTGTAGGAGATTTTCAGAGGATAAAAGCAGAATTTGAACACACAAATGAAATCAAATATTTGTAGAGAATGATCAGGGTTGGAGGATATTTTCTCAGAGAATGAAGTCAAATCTTGGAAAGAGACAAGTGAAATCAGATTTTGAAGTGCCCGATGGAGATCAAATTTCTTTGGAGAAAGAAGGATAAGTGCAAATCAGATTTTCAAGGAGGACAGGTGTGAATCAGACATAATTTTTAGGGTTTCCTTCTTCTGTTTATATCCCTCTTTTCTCTATTTTAGGGGTTCCTATTTCCTTCTCTATTTTGGGGGTTTTAGACTCTGTTCAGTTTCTCTCAAAAGTCCAGAGCAGGTTCCAAGTGTGGAATTCTGTTAATATTTTTCCCTCTTCTATGCATACAGGGTGTTCTTATTTCCTTTCTGTTTCAGGGAAGAACATCATTGTAACAACTTGTTCATGAATGAAATTCTGCATTGTTGTTCTATTATCAAGTTGTCTTCATTATGTTTCTGAATCATATAAACTAGGGTTTTCAGGGTGTTTTTATAGTTTTGTCTATTGTTTATCAACAATAGAGTCATTTAAGGAATGACTGTGATTTAAGATTTGTCTTCAAATGTGTATGAGTTGGAATATCAAGGGTATGCTAGACTTGTCTTTCAGTGGATGTCGATTAATGTACTATCTATTCCAAGGTCTCTTCTAAGGGGAGGGTTAAATTCTTTGATTGGGGAGTTTCATATTTGAATACACAGGTGGATTCACAAGTATAACTTGATTGATAGGGTATGTCTTATGTAAGTCATATAGACATATCAGGTTATGTTTTTTCTCTTTGTTCATGATCTTCTTTGCAATGTTATGTTTGACTCTGTTACCCATTGGATACGGTACTAGTCTATAAAATATTTAGGGTATTTTGGAAATCCATTAACTAAAACACAATAAAAAATAATTTCCCTTTCATGTTGTTAGGAGTTAGGATTTCTCTAGTTTTCAGACATACTCTATGCAAGCGAAATATTGCATAAGTCTTGATAAAACATTGAGGTATTTGTTATGAGAAAGGTTTGAAAACTATTCCATAGTCAAATATATACAAGCTTGTATTTGTCACAAAGGATTTATGTGTGTGTATATTTGGTAATACCCACCTAAGCGATGTGGATCTTGAAGTGAAGGAGGATGAATCCTCATCAATTAGACTTTATCTTGTTAGAATGAGGAGTTGGGATTTATAGAGTTGGTCAATTAATTGATCTGTTTTGATTCTGCAAGAAAAATCTCTAACACTAGGCATTTCAAAGTTTTTCATACTTCATCAAGAATGCTTGTTTCACATAGCAATAGGGGGCTAAATGGGTGCATTCTTGTTCTCTTCTCCCTCTTTCTCTTGAAGCTTTTATCTTTGTCCAAGAACTCCTCTTGAACATAAATGTCTTGTAAATATGATCTCTTCCTTTCAAGCATCTCTTCCCACAAGCAAGATATCCTTTCATGATTATCTATGTCCTTAGCTCATAAGAGTCAACTCTCTTAACTAATTTCATGACATACATTTTTGTTTTATGGATATCTTCTTACCAATGGAATTAATTATCCTTGATTCTCTTCCTTATGATATCTGTTGTCATCATAAGGAGGGGTCCATACATACAACCTCCATTTTACATTACATGTAGTTTTTGTTTCTTTGATCCATAGACTAATTGCCTTTTGCAGATTCACATGGATTCTTCCATAAATACTAATCCTCGAACATAGATTATAAGGAATTTCTAAGTCTAATCCCTAGACAAGGATTCATACCAAATTTCCATGGGACTAATTCATGGACATGGATTCACATTGGAATTTCCATAAGACTAGTCCCTAGATGTGGATCTACATGGAAAGAATGGTTTTCATAAGACTTATCCCCCCAAAGCCTCTCAGTGTGAAAAATAATTTTAATCTACTCCATGCGCAAAACATTTTCAAGTTTCTCCATGTGCAAATATTCCCAAGGTAAGATTTGACCAGCATAATACAATTTGCTAGACTATCTATTATCTTTCTCTTTCTTCACTCTCATGGTTATTCTAGTAGGCTAGACCGTGGCATTGGTATTCTCTTTGGTGATTGTCTTTTTCTTCCTATGTGATCATTTGTGCTCTTGCAATAGCTTTCCAGACATGATATTAGTGGATGAAACATTTTTGATTGAGGTCTCTCTCACTAGTTGATTTGGAGTTTTTTTTTGGTACTAGCCCCTTTTGTGTCTTCTGTGTTTTTTATTTTTTTTTTATTCTTTTTTGTACCCTTGTGCATGAGTCTAGAGTTAAGATCCTTAGTTTTGGGGCTTACTTCCTTAAACTTATTGTTTCCTTATCTCTTTGCAATTCACCTACCATCTCTCTTTCTCTCATTCTTTCTTCTATCTCTTCCTCTACCATGAGCATGAGCTTGTCTCATAATCCCGCTAAAGCGAGGGCTAAATGTACCATCCTAAAAAGTAAGAACATACTTTGTGCTCATTTTGGGACCATATTGAGCCCACTTTAGTGTGTCTCTTATGGTAGGACCTCATATTGTACTTAAATTCATAATTAATTTAGATATAGGTCCTCCTTCTCCTAAAATTTTTCTTTAAATAGAGGTTGGCTCTAATCTCTATACATATTTTTCCCTCCATTCATAATTCATCTCACTCTTAGGTCCTTTAACATGAATTTTACATGTTATAAGTTATCCTTATTTTCTGACATCTAAGGCTTTTAGATCTCCCTTCTAGCACACAACTCTAGGTCCCAAGCAGGCTTTAACAAATTTTTCCTAGACAAGGTCGACCTAGGTTGGCCTTGTCCTAGGGAAATCCATTTATTGGGCTTTAGGCCCTATGTGTTGTTGTTTCTCTAAGGTGATTAATTGGGGTCAGACTTGCGGAATCTGGTCCCTAAAATGTCTTTAAAAGGAGACATCTTCCTCTCATTTTTACATCATGACATACATTCAAGCATTATTGAGAAAATTTATTCAATAGATCCAAGTGCAAGAAAACATCCATTGAAGGAATTCATCATCAATCATTCAAGGCATTTTCTTGTTAGAATAGTCCCAAAGGATAACTGAGAGCGGGGGGGGGGGGGGGGGGGG